>CM019712.1:29277212-29287294 GCA_009760885.1 Achatina immaculata
CTTTAGCGATTTAGCTACAGAGGACTGGTGTTGGTTGTGACAAGCGAAATTATTTATGTTCTCAATGCTTGTTTCGCATACTCCATAGGCCGCCTGAAGCCTTTTCTGGTGTTTCTGAAAGGCTTTTCAATGCCCTTGCTCTTGCTTGTCCTTTATGCCCAGTTGCTTACATAGATCGTATGCCGATGTTACTGCGAATCCTCTCGCTCCCACTTCTACAGCTATCACTTTTGCCCTGACTCCTGCCCCCTGCCTCAGTTGCTTGACCAGATCATTGTACTTCTCACATGTGAACAGATGTTGCTATGAATCCTCTTGCTCTCACTTCTACAGCTATCACTTTTGCCCTGACTCCTGCCCCCTGCCTCAGTTGCTTGACCAGATCATTGTACTTCTCACATGTGAACAGATGTTGCTATGAATCCTCTTGCTCCCACTTCTACAGCTATCACTTTTGCCCTGACTCCTGCCCCCTGCCTCAGTTGCTTGACCAGATCATTGTACTTCTCACATGTGAACAGATGTTGCTCCTCTATTCTTGTTTCATATAGAACCGTAAGCTCAATCATTATTAGTTCCTGTTTTTCTATGGAGTACACTACAATGTCCAGACGCATTCCTGTGTTCTTAATGGCAGTCGGGTATTCTCTTCTTCCTGGTAGGTCCGCTATCACATCCCAGTCATTTCCACTGTCTAACAGTGATGATAAGGGAATGTCCCTATTTCAATATTCGATGTCGTACCAGCGCCTATGAAGTATTTAGGTGGGATCTCAACTCTTTTGTTGTTATTTGCTTTATATTTTGCCCTGTCTACAATGGCTACTAGTTCATGCAGCACTCTGTTGTGCCGCAGGTGTACCGTCCTTGACCTAATGATACTCTGCATGCTGACAGCACATGTTCCAATGTTTGCCTTTCATTGCAGAGATAAACTGTCTTCTGATAAACCCCATTTGTATAAGTTGGAGCCTGTAGGCAGAAGGTCATAAGTAGCTCTGATGATGAAGCTAAGTCTCAATGGTGTCATTTTCCAGATGTCATTCCATGTTAATGATATCTGCAGGGCTTCCTCCCATGTCGTCCACTGATCTTGCTGTACCTGTTGGATTGCCTTCTGGACCCGCTTATCATCATCCGAATTTCTTACTTCGCTGATGATCATATCCCTTCTTTCCTTACAGGAGGCCTTTGACCACCATTTGATTTCACCATGACCAAATCCCCTTTTGTTGGTCTGGGTGTATCCTATTACTTCTTTCAGCTTCTGTGTTTCCCTGGCTGTGGTCACTTCCTCGTTTACTTTCCACTTCCGTCCAGTTTTAAGTGTTGGCTGCACTTCTCGTACTACTGGGTCTGTAGATTCTTGTAGCATCATTGCAAGCCTTGTCTTTCCTACCTTGTATTCTTCGACCACAGATTTGAATGGTAGCTGCAGTTTGCTCTTCTTGCAGTACAGCGCTACATCAGTTAATCCTGATGGTACATCCAGCCACTTTCTTATGGATTTATATATCTTTCTTTCGACTGCCTCTACTGTGCTGGTACTTACTTCGTAGATGAGTAGTGGCCACATCAATTTTGGAATGAGCATGAACTGAAGGCACCATATTTTGAATTTCCCCAGTAGCTTGCTTTTGTCTATGATGCTCAGTCCATTCTGTGCCATTTCTATGACCTGATTCACCGCGTTTGAGTCTTTCATGGAAGCATCATATACTCTGCCAAGGCTCTTCATTGACTCTTCCTCTACTGTTGGGATTATTTGATTTGCCACTGTGTACGATCTTTCTATCACTTTCCTTTTTCTGAGTGACAGACTTCTTGACTTCTTTGGCTTGAACCTCATGCGGCACCATATGATAAGGCTATCCAAATGCTCTATCATCTTTCGTGCCTGTGCTTCATTGGTTGTTATTACTGTTGTGCCATCCATGAATGCTTTTAGTGGTGGCATCTGACATCCATTTCTGAACCTTGGGCCTTCTGCTGCTCCTTCTGTTGCTTTCAAAATTACTTGCATGGCTAGCACGAACAGTATGGGAGATATTGTACAGCCCATTGCAATTCCTACCTGGAGCTCAATCCATTTTGTAATATATCCTGATGTTCCAAATCTCACGAGGAACCCTGTGAAGTACATTTTCAGCATCTTCGTGATTTCATTTGGCATATGATACATGTCTAGTGCTAGCCATATCATCTGGTGCGGTACTGAGCCATACGCATTGGCTAGGTCAAGTTTTTTCACTCCTGTAGATTTTGCTTTCCAGATTTTGCATGCTGAATAGCTTCCCAAATCATTGAAGCATGCTCGAGACATCCTGGGGAACTTGGAATTCCTCCCTTCTGCACAGATGTATCAACATAATCATTATCTAGGAGGTATGTTGTTAGTCTCTTTGCCATTACATAGAAGAATATCTTTCCTTTCACATTCAGAAGTGAGATCGGTCTGAACTGGTTGATTTCAATGGAATTCTGCTCCTTTGTGATGTATACTCCGTTAGCCTTTTTCCATTCTTTAGTTATGACTCCTTTGGTCCATGCTGTCCGTAGGAGTTTATGGAGCTTCTTTAGTACTTCAGGGCATCTTCTGTATAGTATGTAAGGGACGCCATTCGGGCCTGGTGCTGATTTTCCTTTAGCTTTTCCTACGATGATCTCTACTTCTTGTAAGGTTGGTGGGCTGCATTTGAATTTCCTGCCTGGTGCACAGGGTCACACTAGACCTTTCATCTGCTCGAGAGGTGTATGCTGATTCTTATCAGAGTATGTCTTGCTTAGATGTTCCTCGGGCACCTCCTTACCTGCTTTCAGCGTACCTGATTTTGGCTGTTCAAATAACTGTATGGCAAACCCGAAGGGATCTCTGTAGAACTTCTCTCTTGTGTATCTGGTTTCCCTCTTCCTTTTACATAGTCTTTCAGCTCTGCAAAGGGCATTGTGCTGGGATTTTAGATGCTGCAAAACCTGTTTTAGTCCTTCCTTTTCTGGTTCGTGTGCCTTCTTGAACATTTTCCAGGCATGGTTCTTCTGCTGTCTTATTGCTTCTATTTTCCTCTGTCTTCTGGACTTTCTTGGTGTTACTTTTCCTCTTTTTGCCTGTTTGGTTCCAAACTCTTTGTGGCAGTGAAGATATATGATGTTACCAAATGGTTCCAGTTTTTTTGCTCAAGGTTTTTCCCTCTCAGCTCTTTGTCCAGTTCTTTGCATAAAACTGTGTCCAGGTTTTCCCATATGCTTTTGGCATTTGCTGGTGGGAAGTTAATCTTATCTCTGGACTCGTCGGAGGGCTGCATTGTCTCCCTGCTGCCTGACTCGACCTGGATGTTCTCTGTGCTGTGGTTTATATCCTGACAGAGATCTTCTAATATCTTATCTGAGACTGGCGTTACAGTGCACTGTTGAGTATTGGGCAGCAAGGAACCACCACATCCCTTCTTCGTTCTGTGTATCTTCATGCCACGTTGAGTGTTAAATTTCCTGCCACAGATGCATGGATACTCCATACGCTGTTCTGAACTCGAATTAATTGGGGCGAGCATGGTCGTTTCCATTTAGTCACCTGTGGATCCATTATTCTCTCTCTCTTCCCCCCACCTTTGGTGAATCCTGTGGGCATTTCTTCTTTTTTTGGAATTAATGTTCTGACACTTTCAGATGGCCTAATGTTCTGACACTTTCAGCTGACTCAATGTTCTGACACTTTCAGTTGATCTATTATTCTGACATTTTTAGCTGACTTAATGTTCTAACACCTTTAAATGACCTGTTGTTCTGAAATGAGTTAACACTGCGATTCTTACTTTAGTTAACTAAGCTAAAGAATCTTAAAATCTGGCATTATAATCAGTGATTCTAAAAATCTTTTACCATAATCAAAGTATCACAATATCTCTTATACCATAATCAAAGTATCACAGTATCTGTTACACCATACTCAAAGTGTCACAATATCTATTACCATGTTCAAAGTATCCCTATATCTTTTAGCATAATCACAATATAAATTACCCTAATCATAGTATCACACATCTGTCAAAATTTGATTACTGTTATAAATATAATATATATTTTAAAATAATCAAAGTATCACAATATCTGTTACCACAGGCACAGAGTGATAATATAACAAACGTTTTAAAATTGCTTTTCCTTCAGTGACCTCGTTCATAGTGAAATCTCTGAGACATTCGTCTGATCTTCTCGACTTTGTCGTTATCTATAACTTTCAGTTTCTAGTAATATATCTTTCACATTCCAACATTAACATATCTACAGTTTCTAGTAACACATCTTTCACATTCCAACATTAAAATATCTACCCACTTTTCTTAAAGATTTGGGCTCTACTCTTAGTCTCATCAAGTTTGTGTAGTCAGATTGTAGAAATTATCATTATGATGTTATCGTATCTACATTTTGTTGATGTCTTCTGTTCAAGACTTAAATATCATATGGATTGTTTATACACAGTCAGGATCAAAGGAATAATAACGTGTAGACAAATATTCTGCTATATCAAGCATGTGTAGTTAGATATCTTTTATATGGATTCAAAAGGAGCAGATACAACTCGTGGCATATCAAAACAACGATCTACTCACCCTTTGAGTGGGCTCCAGGGCAGAACTCCGATCCCTGCAGCTTTACACACCTGGAACGCTTCCAATTCAGAGTCCCGACTGGCGAGGCTGTATTGTTGCTAGGTTACAAAAGTGCAGAAATGTAAGAAGTAGCCATAATGTATTGTACCACAGGCATTTAAGCAGAACATTGCTGCTGTAACTGATTGTAACAGTCATCAAGTACACTTATAACTGATTGTAATAATTATACTGATTATAACAATCATCAAGTACAATTATAACTGATTATAATGGCTTTCTCAATATATTTTAAGCCGGCCAAGTAGCTCCAAATTCCAGGTCAAGTTGTTTGGGTGATGTCACTTTTTTCCATTGTGACATCTATTTCAACACTCACAATTTTAGTGAAAGAAAATGTTACTATATAACTATACAAATGTTAATATGTAACTTTATAAATTTATAAATATTACTACATTGAAAATATAGTATATACATATAATTATGCAAGTAAGTTTCATAAGTATATTTATTATATTTCTTACATCTTACATCGTTCCCGTTGAAGATTCTGGATAGTTTATTTTTTCGGAGTCCTTTGTCAGTTTTTTTTTTTTTTTCAGTGATGTCGAAGTTTTTCTGGTCTTTGTCCTTGGTACATGAAGGTTCTTGTAAATATGATAGCCTGGAATGTATGCTGCAGTTTTCTAGTTTTTTGGCTTTGTTACTTTGTGAGAGAGCACGCGATGCCCGGAAATGTGTACGCCTTATGAGCGGAGCGTTCTCGCTCACGTGATCCGAACGTATGTAGAACTATATATAGTCGTCGAGAAGTGCGTGACAGGGGAGAAAGTGAGCTTGAGGAGATGGCGAGCTGATTTCGTTTTCGTCTATGCTTGACTCCCAGCCGACCTCATACTGTTTGAGAAATGTATTGTGGAATTATAAAGTGCTGTGGATTTATGTCACTATCGTCTTATATATAGATTTTCTGATTCCTGGTGATATTCGTCATATATATTTTGGATGGGCACACATCAAGGTCCATCATGTTTCATTTGCATGTATAATAATTATGTCAATCTTATCAGGAGATACCTAACCTGGCAGCAGTAGCTGCACAATCAATGATATGCAGAGCACATGGTAATTCCTGGAGATGAGAGGTGAGACACTATAGCGGCAGATATGTATGATAATTCAGTGCGTTAACACAAGGGGGAGATATGTATGATAATTCAGTGGATTAGCACAAGGGGGAGATATGTGTGATAATTCAGTGCGTCAGCACAAGGGGAATTATGTTGTGATATTCAGTGCATTAAGGGAAGATTATGTATAGTAAGAGGAGGATCATCATGGTAGCAGTTGTTGCAAGTGCAGTGGCACCTGGTGGTACGGGGAGATGCGAGTTGCAATAAAAGCAGCCGTAGCTGCAATGTTAATAAGTACGATGGCACAATTTATATGAATTATATGTATATGCTTATGAGTGCCATGAGAGATCAGATCAATTGGATCCATATGATTTCAGTTGATACTTAGATAGTTATACATTATATTGATGTGAAGCTTATTACATTCATGAGGATACATGTTGATGTTCTTTGTATGCAATATCTGTTGTGGCGTTAATATACTGTATACAGTGCGGATAATAAATATATTGATTGATTTAATTGCTTGACTTGGTAATGTGTATTGCATGTCATGTATTTTGGTATAAATGTATATAATGTGCTGCATAATTGGCATACAGTATCCATGGAGGGGGAAATCCTAGGTTGTCGGTTAGATGAGTTTTGAGCCTGGCCACCCAGTATGGTAGTACATTTGCCATGGGTTTGTCGGTTGCAGCTGGGTTTTTGGTACTGTCCTTCCCCTAAATTATCCCCAATTGTAGATCTAGCACCGGGTCAGTCTATAACATCTCTCTTGTGAGTAAAGTTAGAATAATATTTTTGTCGGAGTAGGATTGTGCGTATTCCAGTTCATTCTTGGAATTTGTGTAAGATTTTGTAATTTGGTTTGTTAGAATTTGGTTGGCAAATGGCGTAGATATATCTCGTCTGGAAAACTGTGATTGTTGTTTTCTTGCCTTGTGGTAACACTTCATCGTCACGTGCATCATCCCCTCATTCTGCTCATTATTAATTTTGTTTTATGAGTATTTAATCTAAACTTGAAGTCTGTTGATTCACTCTTGACTTGGCTTCCAGATGTCAGTAGCATTGCTAGTTTCCGTATAGTCCAGTGTGTGACACAATGGTGTTCTTGTGTATGAAGGAGTTGTTAGTTTCCATATAGTCCAGTCTCTGACATAATGGTGCTCTTGTATATGAAGGAGTTATTATTTTCCATATAGTCCAGTCTGTGATATAATGGTGTTCTTGTGTATGAAGGAGTTATTAGTTTCCATATAGTCCAGTCTGTGATATAATGGTGTTCTTGTGTATGAAGGAGTTATTAGTTTCCATATAGTCCAGTCTGTGATATAATGGTGTTCTTGTGTATGAAGGAGTTATTAGTTTCCATATAGTCCAGTCTGTGATATAATGATGTTCTTGTATATGAAGGAGTTATTAGTTTCCATATAGTCCAGTCTGTGATATAATGGTGTTCTTGTGTATGAAGGAGTTATTAGTTTCCATATAGTCCAGTCTGTGACACAATGGTGTTCTTGTGTATGAAGGAGTTATTAGTTTCCATATAGTCCAGTCTGTGACACAATGGTGTTCTTGTGAATGAAGGAGTTATTAGTTTCCATATAGTCCAGTCTGTGATATAATGGTGTTCTTGTGAATGATGGAGTTATTACTTTCCATATAGTCCAGTCTGTGATATAATGGTGTTCTTGTGTATGAAGGAGTTATTAGTTTCCATATAGTCCAGTCTGTGACATAATGGTGTTCTTGTGTATGAAGGAGTTATTAGTTTCCATATAGTCCAGTCTGTGACATAATGGTGTTCTTGTGTATGAAGGAGTTATTAGTTTCCATATAGTCCAGTCTGTGATATAATGGTGTTCTTGTGTATGAAGGCGTTGCTAGTTTCCATATAGTCCAGTCTGTGATATAATGGTGTTCTTGTGTATGATGGAGTTGGCATCGCCTGTTATTGTTGTTGTCAGGCACTATTATATTTCTCCCAATTTTTTCCTCAGATTATTTTCCCCCTTTCATTTATGTTTTGTTTTAATATCCTACATTTTTACACTTTTTTTTCTAAGCTAAAACAACTTCCGTACATTTCAGTCTTCAAATATTTGACTTTTTCTCTGTGGTCGGCCAAAGATATAGTGCATGTTTGTTGCCTCGGCGTGTAACAGTTTGTGGCAAACATAAATGAAAAACATTGGTTTGATAGAGACACAATCCTATATATAAGCTGGCAGTAGTCTAACACTAACTTACCTGTAAACTGGAATCAGGATTGACACTAACTTACTTGTGAAATGACACAAAGATTGACACTAACTTACCTGTAAACTAGGAGCAGAATTGACATTAGCTTACCTATAAACTGGGATAGGATTGACATTAACTTACCTGTAAACTGGGAGTATGAATGACATTAACTTACCTATGAAATGACACAAAGTTTGATATTAACTTACCTGTAAACTGGAAGTATGATTGACATTAACTTGCCTGTGAAATGACACAAAGATTGACACTAACTTACCTGTAAACTGACAATAGGATTGAGTCCCAGACGTTCTGAAGTATCTACCAGTTTCTGCATCTGCCACCCGCTGACGTTGCTGATCCCTACATAACGAGTTTTACCCACACGAACTAGGTCATCCAGAGATCGTAAAATCTCTTCCACTGTGGTACCATCATCCCAGGCATGGATCTATCAAGTGGAGATAATTTGTTAAGAGATTGTTAAGATTATTTCCCTTGGCTAATAATGAGAACACAGCAATAATTTCTCAGGAAGTAAGTAGCACATGTTTAAAGACAAATATTGTAAGTAACATCGTTGATGTCGCATAGCGGTTCTCATACATTTCTCTCTGGACACAGCCAGTAACAGATTAACTACTACTCATGTCTTACTAAGAACTTTGGCCCCACCCACCTACCCCTGCATGTCCTGATACATGAGCTGTTTCCCCTCTAGTTGTGATCTCTGCTATTAATGTGAAGAAGGGTGGGTACTCGGTTAGACCAGGGGTGAGGACATTTTTCTCTTTTGAGGGCCACATGAGAGCTAACATCTTCCAAGAAGCCCACATTGAAAAAAAAAAACAAATTTACTGCATAATTCAAATAATTTAATACTAATTTAGCCTTTATACAGAATTAACCCTTTCAAGTGTCTTATACTGCCATACGGTAGAGTGCATAATAACAATGTTTATATATATATATATATATATATATATATATATATATATATATATTATATTTCTTCTTGAAAGAGGCAGTTGTTTGTATTTGTTAACCTTATCAGGATCGAAGCATCCTACAACCTCCACGACGCAATCTTTTATCATTTCCCCATCACTAAATGGCTTAACTTTTCCCCCCAAGTATATACTCCACTTTATAAGTATCTTCTGTAGTTGCGTTTCCGATACTCTGCCCTGATTGTAATAACTGCCTGTGCTTTTGCTTCCCCTCTTTCAATGTTTGTCAAGCAATCTTTCGGGATTCAGCTTCTAGTTTAACCTGCTTATTGTCCTTATGAGTAGTGTTGATGTGCATTGTATTTTTTTACCGTTGAAATCACAGAATCACAGAGCATGCAACTCATTGTATCCTTCTCAGAAACAACATAGTATTTCAATTCCCACTTATCGTTAAACACTCTGTGTTCTTCTTTCACCGGCCTCTTCGTTTTTTTTCTTTCGATTTGATAGAAAAAAAAAACCTAATCAAGTGACAAACACAGTCTAAAGGAAGGAACCACAAACGCTGTAATCTCTATGCCAGCCAGTTAGTAACTGTCGCCACAATGTTGCCAGGAGTTGGAGAAGACATTTCTATTTCACAGCTAGCGTCACTTCTTTTTGCTGCAATCATAAATTTGAACGACGATGTTGAGAATTATATAACAATATGTAGTATATAACAATATGAAAACTTGGTTAAGAAGGCCGCAGAAGGCCGAACATCACGCACTGAAAGGCCATTTCCCTACCCGTGTGTTAGACGTATGACAGGAAGAATGACCCACAGATGCCGGTGGACGAATGACCCATATAAAGGGGTGCTAGTTGGCTAAGTCGATAGTACGCTGTTCTCTCGTGGCTAGACGGCTGCTCGTCCTACCGGAGTCCGTGTTCGAATCCCAGGTAATTCTCTTGTGATTTTTCTTTCTCTCACGTCTCACTAAAGTGCTTTGTCTACGATTTTTTCGAGGTTTAATCCTACAATATTTGTTCTCTTACTTTACCGTACCAAAACCTCGTAGTTTCCTATTTATAAAAAATTGACCCATATAAAAGTGCGGTCATGTGTGACCCAGATTAGATATCAA
>CM019714.1:0-33797 GCA_009760885.1 Achatina immaculata
CCGTAGTCTCGAGGTCAGGAAGCGGAAGGGAATGTGGCCACGACCACAAAATGCTGAAGTCAGAGACACTGGACCAGTGCAATTAGATAGGCAACCACCTCTCACCTAGCGGGGATGTATGCATATCCTAATCACGCTGAGGTTTTCCAGTGAGAAAGTCCAACTCTATCAGACTGATGCTGCTTTTGCAATTCTGATCCTAACTTCCTTTCTAGTGTCACCATCCTGGTCTATGTAGCTGCCAAGGTATGCAAATTGATTGACTTCTTCAATATCTGTCCCCTCTATGTGTATTTTTCCATTATGATTGCGAGGAATTTTCATTACTTTTGTTTTGTCCTTGTTAATTTCAAGTCCTATTTTACTAGCCAGTGAAGACAGGCTATTTGTTTTTTCTTGTATGGAATTCACATTATTACTGATAAGAGTTATGTCATCAGCAAAATCAAGATCTTCTAGTTGAGTCTCATGTACCCAGTCATTACCTGTGTTACCTGTGCAGCATTTTTTCATTATGAAGTCTACTGTAATCCCAAAAAGTAAAGGAGACAGTATACATCCTTGTTTCACACCTGTTTCAATCTGGAACCATTGACTCATCCTTCTTCTGTTGACTGCACAAACATATCCATTGTATAAGTCCTTAATGATGTTGACAATTTTAGATGGTATTCCATATAGACTTAAATTCTCCATAATGAATCTCTGTGTATGCTATCAAATGCCTTTTTAAAATCTATGAAGTTCAGTATTAATGGTTTCTGCTTTTCAATATGTTCTTCAAGTATTATTCTGAGAGTAAAGATCTGGTCGAGACAGCTTCTCCCTTTTCGAAATCCTGCTTGTTCTTCTCTCAATGCAGTATCCACTATATCTTTAAGTCTATTCAAAATGACCTTGCAAAATACTTTTGACACAACTGATATTAAAGTTAATCCTCTCCAGTTGTTACAGTCACTAAGGTTGCCCTTTTTTGGTATTTTAACAATGATTCCTTTCTTCCAATTAGAAGGGACCTTTTCTTCTTTCCAAATCTTGTTAAACATTCTCTGTTGTTGTCTCGTGTTGTCACTATTGATAGCTTTTAGCATTTTGGGTGTTATTTCATCTTCACCTGCAGCTTTGTTGTTAGCCATTAAATTCATTGCTGTTTCAATTTCATGCAATTTAATTTCATATAGGTTAACATTTAGTTGTGGGGCTGGTAAGTCAGTTTTAAGTTTTAACAATTCTTTTGGGTGTGGTCGATTAAGTATTTCTTGCAAGTGTTCAGCCCATCTGTGCTTTTGGTCTTTATTTGATGTTAATAGTGTTCCAGTTTTGCTAAGGATTGGTCTTTCTTTAGATGTAATAGTACCTGTTAGCCTCTTCTGAACGTTATATAAAGTTTTGTTGTCTCCTGTTTTTGCTGCTTTTTCTGCCTCTTTCGCCATACTGTCTATGTATTCTCTTTTATCCCTTCTAGCAGAACTTTTTACTTTCTTGTCTATTTCTTTGTATTTTGTTTTTGCCACATCTCTTTCATGATCTGTTTTTGCATTCAACATGTCTAATTTGACTGCTCGTCTTTCATGTATATACTTCCATGTTTTATCTGATATCCATGCTTTTCTATTTGGTTTTTCCAATCCAGCGCTTACTTTTGCTGCTGTGATTATGGCTGTGCTGTAAGAATTCCATAACTCATCTATACCTATCTCCTCAACTTCACTGGGTGTTTTGGAATGATTGGCAAGTTCCTGATTGAAATTAATGTTAGTATTTTTTTCTTGTAGGCTGTGGCTGTTTATCTTTCTGTGTACTGATTTATTGTGTTGGCTTTTCAATTTTAGTTTTATTTTCCCTATGCACAGGTTGTGATCACTGTTGACATCTGCACCCCTATAAGCCCTTACATCCATGAGAATTTCCCACTGGGGAAAGAAGGAATTGACATGGTTAATCAGAATGGAGAAAGATTAATTGAAATATGTCTAACAGAGGGCATGGTCATTGGAGGCACAATATTCCCACACAAAGAGATACATAAAACAACGTGGATATCTCCAGATGATATATATATATATATATGATTTTCCTTGTTTCTTTTCAGATCTATTATACTACTGTAATATCTTTACATATTACAAAATATCGTTGGACAGTCAAGGTCAATGCGAATGACAATTTTGTTGAACCTGACTTTCATAATATCCGAGTCACTGAGAAACTAATGGTTTTTATAAACACTTAAATAAGCGCATAAGCCAAACAAGGCTATAATTTCCATCTCTGTCTCTCATCATCATCATCTGCTTTTATAAGGCGAGTGTGCCATATAGCAGATTTAGTCTTGCCATTAAGGTACATCATCCACAATAGCAACACAGTCTTATTGTTCTATAATATGTTAAAGGGTTATCGTTCCTGGAACTGTTTAAACTGACAGGAGAAGGGGCGAGGGCGAATATCTGGCGCCTGAAAACCAGTTACTTAGGGTAGATGAGTGTCACGTTTGGTAGCTCATCTGCCGCTGTTGGCGAGATCTTCAGCTGCCGTGCGTGGAGCGGTGCTCTTCCCGGCCAATGAAGAAATTTGCAAATGAGGTTGCCGCGCAGCATCACTGCGGAAAAGGTGGTAGAAAGAATAAAGCGAAGCAAACAGTCAAATCACGGCACCTCTGGTCTGGAGGTCGGCCACGTCCTGAGTGCAGTCATATCGGGTGAAATGCATGAACCGGCTTGTCCCAGAGGTTAAGTCACTGCTGGCTTGACTTTTCAAATGCCGCACGTGGAGTGAAGCTCCTCCCGGTTAAGGAAGTAAATGCGGAAATAAAGGTTGCTGTGCGGCGCCGATGGGAAAAGGTGGTGGAAAGTGAAGTTTAACCTGGTATGTCAGTAGTATCGCTACGAGAGCTATACCACGGCACCTCTGCTCTAGAGGCCGCCTACGTCCGAAATACACCTACACTGGTGAAATATGCCTAAACCGGCACACACCAGGGGTGGAACTCGATGGCTAGACATGTCATGCCACCTCCGCTCTAGAGGTCGGTAACGCCTGATAAACACCCATACTGGTGAATTTTGCCTAAACCGGCTCATACCAGGGGTGAATCTTGAAGGCTATGAATGTCACAGTACCTCTGCGCTAGAGGTCGGTCCCGTCCCAAACATGCCCATACTGGGAAATGCCTAAACCGGCTCAACCCAGGGGTAGAAGTCACTAGTGGCGAGGATTCGTCCTCCTGGACAAAAGCTCCATCCTGGTCACAACTAGGAAGGGTAGCGGCCACGACCGCAAAATGCTGAAGTCGGAGACACTGGACCAGGGAAGTCTAGATAGGCAACCACCTCTCCCCGGCGGGGATGTCTGCGTATCCTAATCACGCTGAGGTTTTCCGGTGAGAAAGTCCAACCCTGGACTGGATGGGCAACCACCTCTCACCCGGCGGTGATACATGGGTATCTCAAAACACGTCGAGGTTTTCCGGTGAGAAAGTCCAACTCTGGCCTGGGTGGGCTAACGCCTCTCACCCAGCGGGGATGCACTGATATTCCAAACACGTCGAGGTCTTCCGGTGAGAAAGTCCAACCCTAGACCAAACTGGTGCAATGAAAACCACGGTGTCACGCAATCCCGCTTCCGAGACCCACCAAGAATACAGGCTAAAGCACTGTGATACTCTGAACCCCTTGTGGTCCTTTCGTGGAACTCGTGTGGTCTATTTTGGACCACACAGGGGACCACGGGACCTAACGAGGACCACATGCGTGAATTCAGTAGGTTCACAGTGCGGTTTTTGGTGGTAGAAGTGAACGAAGAAGAAGAAGAAGAAGAAGAAGAAAGAGATGAGGCGTCACACTAGACAACAAAATGAGGAGACTTGATGAGACGTCACACCAGACAACAAAATGAGGGGACGTGAAAGAGATGAGACGTCACGCTAGACAACAAAATGAGGGGACTTGAAAGAGACAGAATGGGCGCTGACGCTTTAATAAATAAAAAAAAATGTACAAAGCAGTTAAAACAGCGTCTCATGATGTTAGTTTGAGGCGAGTGAGTCAGAGACAGCCTCCCTGAATACCGTAGAGAGAAATCAAGAAAAAGAATACAACGACAGAATAGAAATCATCAACTGAGTGAGAGACAGCCTCCCTGAATACCATAGAGAGAAATCAAGGTAAAGAATACAACGACAGAATAGAAATCATCAACTGAGTGAGAGACAGCCTCCCTGAATACCGTAGAGAGAAATCAAGGAAAAAAAATAGAACAATAGAATAGAAATCATCAACTGAGTGAGAGACAGCCTCCCTGAATACCGTAGAGAGAAATCAAGGAAAAGAATACAACGACAGAATAGAAATCATCAACTGAGTGAGAGACAGCCTCCCTGAGATATATATAATATATGATTTTCCTTGTTTCTTTTCAGATCTATTATACTACTGTAATATCTTTACATATTACAAAATATCGTTGGACAGTCAAGGTCAATGCGAATGACAATTTTGTTGAACCTGACTTTCATAATATCCGAGTCACTGAGAAACTAATGGTTTTTATAAACACTTAAATAAGCGCATAAGCCAAACAAGGCTATAATTTCCATCTCTGTCCTCTCATCATCATCATCTGCTTTTATAAGGCGAGTGTGCCATATAGCAGATTTAGTCTTGCCATTAAGGTACATCATCCACAATAGCAACACAGTCTTATCTGTTCTATAATATGTTAAAGGGTTATCGTTCCTGGAAGTTGGTCAAATCCATAAACGCTCCACTACCTTGCTGTAAAAACAGAGCACACTCTCCGTAGCACCGACCAGACCATTGGCAAATTGGAGATGACGGTAGGATTCGATACCATACCCGATATCCGAGACTGACCAGAAGACCACATGCCTGTCAATTGGGCTAGTGTTATCAATTCATGACATGCTGACCAATAACATTGCAGCGATAACATTAACTGTTTAAAAAAAGATGGAAGCTGGCATTTACTGTGGTAAGTGGAGTGGATATACTGGTATTTACTGTGGTAAGTTAAGTGGATATACCTAGTATTTACTGTGCTAAATTGAATAGATTTACTAGCATTTACTAAGGTAAGATGAGTGGATATACTGATATTTACTGTGGTACATTGAGTGGATATACTGGTATTTATTATGGTAAGTTGAGTGGATACTAGCATTTGCTAGGGTAAGTTGAGTGGATATACTAGCATTTCCATGGGTAAGTGTGTGAATATATCGATCACAGTTACTATCAATGACGTTCTGTAATGCACATTATCCATGATCTTGTTAAGGTAGAGATGTAACGAAAAAAATAACTAAATTCTGACAAATGCTGTCTGCCTTTCCCTAAAAAAAATCAGGAAGCGCTGTTACTTTCTGCACACAAGAGTTATGCTTGAACAGTTAACTATCCAAACATGAGACTAGGAAGTGATTTTTTTTTTTCTGTATTACGCATCACATATCGGGTTTATAAGTTTAGTTAGCAGGTGTATGGCAGACACGACAGCAGCTTCATCTAAGGGCCTGGCCAACGATTAAGAGAATGTTGGGAAAACAGTTCTGTCTCGTGTTATTAGTTGTTCTACTACTTCCAGCTGGTATGTATTCAACAAGGTTATAAGACATTGTATGTGAACAACACATTAAATCATTGTATGTGAAAAACACGTTAAATCATTGTGTGTGAACAACACGTTAAATCATTGTATGTGAACAACACGTTAAATCATTGTATGTGAACAACGCATTAAATCATTGTATGTGAACAACACATTAAATCATTGTATGTGAACAACACATTAAATCATTGTATGTGAACAACACATTAAATCATTGTATGTGAACAACACGTTAAATCATTGTATGTGAACAACACGTTAAATCATTGTATGTGAACAACACATTAAATCATTGTATGTGAACAACACGTTAAATGATTGTATGTGAAAGGTAAAAAAGTAAAGGTAATCATGTCGTGCGTTACAGGCACATAGGGACATGGTGTTAGTGCCCATATTTTCCTTGACCTGTCAGCAAACTAGAGGGTGATATGGTCAGTATCACGCCTGGCCGCCTTTACTTCTCCAACTCCAGAGGAAGTCGGGTACCCATTTCTACAGCTGGGTGACTGGGGCGCCTCCGGTTGGAATCGAACCCACCACCTTCGCCACGAGAGACTAGTGCACTAACCACGTCTATACTCAGACGCCCCATTGTATGTGAACATCACGTTAAATCATTGTATGTGAATAACACATTAAATCATTGTATGCAAACAACACATTAAATCATTGTATGTGAACAAGACGTTAAATCTTTGTATGCGAACAACACATGAAATCATTCCATGATACAAAAAGATATTTAGTTGTCTTAGTATTTTTAGATGTTGATCATTTTGTGTGGGCGGTTCTAGCATTTTTCATAGAGAGAAATCAAGGAAAAGAATACAACGACAGAATAGAAATCATCAACTGAGTGAGAGACAGCCTCCCTGAATACCATAGAGAGAAATCAAGGAAAAGAATACAACGACAGAATAGAAATCATCAACTGAGTGAGAGACAGCCTCCCTGAATACCGTAGAGAGAAATCAAGGAAAAGAATACAACGACAGAATAGAAATCATCAACTGAGTGAGAGACAGCCTCCCTGAATACCATAGAGAGAAATCAAGGAAAAGAATACAACGACAGAATAGAAGTCATCAACTGAGTGAGAGAGAGTCTCCCTGAATACCGTAGAGAGAAATCAAGAAAAAGAACACAACGACAGAATAGAAATCATCAACTGAGTGAGAGACAGCCACCTGAATACCGTAGAGAGAAATCAAGAAAAAGAACACAACGACAGAATAGAAATCATCAACTGAGCTGATGAAAATATCAAGGAGTGAGACCAATTTAGATGCATGACCCTTCTACGTATATTTTTCCTTCTTGATTAATTAGAAGTTTCATTATTTTTTTATTGTTAATTTCAAGTACTATTTTACTATCCAGTGAAGACAGGATATGTTTTTTTTTTCTTGCATCGAATTTAAATTGTCACTGATAAGAGTTATGTCATTGGCACAATCTAGATCTTCTAGTTGGGTCCCATGTACCCAGTCAGTGCTCATTTTACCTGTGCACATTTTTTCATTGTGAAGTCTATGGCAATTCCATAAAGCAAGGGAGATAATATACATCCTTGTTTCACGCCTGTTTTAATCTGGAACCATGTGCTCGTTCCTTTTTCTGTGTTTACTGCACAAACGTATCTGTTGTAGAGTTCTTTAATGATGTTGACAGTTTTAGAGGGTATTCCGTTGGTCTTAAAATTCTCCACATTGGATCTCTGTGTATGCTATCAACTGCATGTTTGAAGTTTATGAAGTTCAGGATTAATGTTTTTTTTCTTGTCTACATGTTCTTTAAATATTACCTTTGGGTAAAGATCTGGTCGAGACAGCTTCTTCCTTTTCAAAATCTTGCTTGTTCTTCCCTCATTGCAGTATCCACTATATCTTTAAATCTAATCAGAACGACTTTCATGTGCTTTTTTCCGATATCCTTGCTTTTCTATTTATTTTTGGCAGTCCAGCATTTGTTTTTGCTGCTGTGATTATTTCTGTGCTGTAAGAATTCCATAATCTGTCTATATCTATCTGCTCTATCTCACTGAGTGTTGCGAAAGGATTGGCAAGTTCCAGACTGAAACTACTGTTGGTATTTTTTCCTGTAGGTTGTGGCTGTTTATCTTTCTGGGCATTGCTTTCTTGTGTTGACTTTTTAGTTTTAGTATTATTTTCCCTTTACACAGGTTCTGACCACTGCTAGTGTCTGCACCTGTATATGCTCTTACATCTATCATAGATGTTCTGAATTGCTTTCTGGTACAAAAATGATCTAACTTGTTTCTGATTCTATCATCTGGAGATATCCATGTTGTTTTACGTATCTCTTTGTGTTGATATATTGTTCTTCCAACGACCATGCCCTCTTTTATACATAATTCAATTAATCTTTCTCTAATTTGATTTCGGTATCAATTCTTTCTTTTCAAAGTACTTTTTCGATATCGGTGTTATCTTTTCCTACCTTGGCGTTGAAGTCTCCCATGACAACTAAGATGTCGTGTTTATGGACTTTGTTAATGAGTTGTTGTATTTGGTGATAGAAATTGTCCTTTATTTCATAATCTGCATCGTTCGTGGATGCATAGCATTGAATGATTGTCATTCTTCCGTGTCTTAGTTTGTATCGTGCTCTTATTATACGACTATTCACTACTTCCCATTAGGCTATTTGCTGCTACATTTGACATAATTATACCCACTCTTTCTTGGTATTTCCCATCGTCTCTGCTTAAATGTATTATTAACACGGTTTTCCGCCCTTCTTTTGCCTGCTTCTGGCCATCACATTTCACTGACGCCCAGTACGTCTAGCTGGTCCACAGAACTACAATGCTTTTATTCAACATTTACCAGTCTTTTCTTAAAATATGTGAGCTGAGTTATACAGAAAGCACTCGACCATATTCAACCAGAGCTGATGGGTTTGGAATACTATTTTTCGCTCATCAATTGTAATTTTACTATTTTTATTTTTTCATGTCTCACTTTCATTTAATCGATGAACCATAGTTTTATTTTCATTTAAATTAGATATTTAAAAGTTTGGGAAAACATTGTAACAATCAGTGATGAATGTATAGTTTTGTATTATTTCGTATTAAGTGGAGGAATGAAAAAAGTATTTTAAAGATGTGACTTACCAAGGCGAGTGTGTGTTACTCACCATTTCTGCTATTTCAGATCTTTATTGTCGAACTAGACAAGCAGGTCTTTTATATCTCATCTTTGATCAAACAAGGTTTAGCTCTTTCCGCGCCGGAGGTAAAAACGCGGAAGTTCCGTTCCGTGCCACACAGAAACCGCGGGTCTTGATATGTTAGGGGGTATAGTTGTAAAATGGAAACATTCATTTCATTCATTTGCATGTCCCTTGCGGAACTTTGCCTCCAAAACAGCACTCCTGTAGGCCTCTCGGTTGTGAGCAATATGGCCTGCTGCTGTTGCATCCATTTGCAGATCATCAACAATTTCTTGCAGCCATCTTCATTTTGGTGTTCCTCTTGTTTCTTTTTCCCATTATGTATCCTTCCAATACGGTCTTCTCTAAATTATCATGACGTTTATTGTGTCCAAAATATTTAAGTTTTCTCTCTTTAATACTCTTTACTAGCCAGCCTTATTCAATATTAAACTCTTGTAGTATAGATATATTTGTCCTTTTTTGTGTTCACGATATTTGGAGAACTCTTATGTAGTAAAATGGAATCTAAAACAGTATTTCCATGTACTTCCGTTTACTTATTATTTTTCAAAGTATAACTAAATGTATGAAAATTTCATAAATGCAGAGTTTTTTAGGAAAAAAGAAGTAATGTGATATTTTTAGACAATGACTGTGCTCAGCTCACCATCGGCTAGGACTAGATCTAAAGGTCGTGGGGAACCCTCCCCCCACATTTTCCCTTCTTCAAAGGCTGTGTAAACTTTCCGGAATCTCGAATGTTTGCCCAAGAATATTTTTTTCCTGGTTTAAAAATTGTTTGGCCATCCATATTTTTCCGTAATTCGATGAGCAGTTCTTGCAATGTTACGTCAACATCAGCACCATTCATCATTCATTTGCATGTCCCTTGCGGAACTTTGCCTCCCTAACATTTCTCATGTAGGACTCTCGGTTATGAGCAAGATGGCCTGATGCTGATGCATCTATTTGCAGATCATCAACGATATCTTGTAGCTATCTTTGCCTGGTCTCCCTCTCTTTCTTTTTCCCATTATGTACCCTTCCATGAAGGTCTTCTCTAGACTGTCATGACGTTTAATGTGTCCAAAATATTTAAGTTTTCTCCCTTTAATCCTCTTTACTAACCAACCTTCTTCAATATTAAGTTCTTGTAGTATGGATATATTTCTTCTTTTTTATGTGTGTCCATGATATTTGAAGAACTCTTCTGTAGCATTTACATTCAAAGGCATTTATGTGTTTCTCAGCTGTTTTGTTAAGTGTCCAAGTCTCACAGGCATATGTTGCGATGGGAAAGTTGCATGCCCTTAAAAATCTTATTTTTGTAGTTCTGTCTGTTCCTCTCCAAATATTATTTAGTTGTTTTACTTTCTGAAGAGTGATAGATGTCCTCCTTTTAATTTCCCTCATTGCATCTCCATTATTAGTTAGCAGTGATCCAAGATATTCAAAACTCCACTTTTTTCCAATGTTTCCCTCACTGATAAATATTTCAGCTGCCTTGTTTGTTTTGTCAGTAATCTTCATTACTGTCATAAATACTGTCCAAACAGACGATCTTGAAGTGCATTCGATTTTATGCGGTTCATTGTCTTTATTACAGCACGCAGAGACCCATGTATGTGTTCTGTCAGATTTTTAAAATCAAATACTATGTTTGAACCACACAGTGAACATACAATACTTCTGGGACAGCGTGTTTCAAGAATGAAATAAATTCCTCTGTTATCTCCCTGTCATGAGACATATATATATATATATATATATATATATATATATATATATATATATATGTCTTGTACATGATTATATAGAACTTAGGAATGTCAGGACAGGAGGTAAGACAAGAATTTGTTGGGCGGTTCTGAATGCAAATTTCCCTCTGATAATATAAAGAAATGACAGACTAAGCACTGTCTTAGTAAAGTAGTCAGAACAGCACACCACTCTTACATATAAGAGAACAGCACAATACTTTTAAATATAACAAAACAGCACAACAATCTTAGATATAAGAGAACAGCACATTACTTTAAAATATAACAAAACAGCACAATACTCTTACATATAAGAGAACAGCACAATACTTTTATATATAACAAAACAGCACAATAATCTTAGATATAAGAGAACAGCATAATATTTTTAAATATAACAAAACAGCACAACACTCTTACATATAAGAGAACAGCACAATACTTTTAAATATAACAAAACAGCACAACAATCTTACATATAAGAGAACAGCACAATACTTTTAAATATAACAAATCAGCACAACACTCTTACATATAAGAGAACAGAACAATACTTTTAAATATAACAAAACAGCATAACACTCTTACATATAAGAAAACAGCATACTACATTTAAATTTAACAAAACAGCACAAAACTCTTACATATAATAGAACAGCACAATACTTTTAAATATAACAAAACAGCACAACACACTTACATATAAGAGAACAGCACAACACTTTTAAATATAACAGTACAGCACAATACTTTTAAATATAACAGAGCAGCACAATATCCTTAAATATAACAGAACAGTACAACATTCTTAAATATAACAAAACAGCACAACACTTTTAAATATAACAGAGCAGCATAGCATTCTTAAATATAACAAAACAGCACAACACTTTTAAATATAACAGAGCAGCATAGCATTCTTAAATATAACAAAACAGCACAACACTTTTAAATATAACAGAGCAGCACAACACTTTCAAATATAACAAAACAATATCACACTCTTAAATATAACACAGCAGCACCACACTCTTAAATATAACAGAACAGCACAACACTCTTAAATATAACAGAGCAGCACATCATTCTTAAATAGAACAGCACACCACTCTAAAATATAACAGAACAGCACAATCTTTATAAATATAACCGGTTTTAAGTAACAAAGAAATACACAGGCTGTTCAAGTTTCCACTTATAATTTCCATTATGGAAAGCAACAGTTTAAGATGTTTCAGGCACTTAGATAGACGAGAATGTACAGACTTATACAGAAGTGATAAACAGAGACAGACAACGAGACAGACCAAGACAACGGTGACTTGACAGCCTAGAAGAAGATCTACGACCCTTCGGAGTGGACAACTGGCAGGACAAGACAGAGAGGAGAAAGGAGTGGAGACAGGTCTTGTCTGTATCAATGCTCCGCATTGGCTGGGAAAGCTGAAGGAATGAGTGAGGTTAGAAGAACACAGAAAGTTTCGGGGGAACCCGGGCAGGACATAGAGGAACAAACAATGTCAGACAAATACGATTTAAGATTGGTGGAAGACAAGACCAGCCTTTACTAGTTTCCTTACCCTGGGTCGGGTCATTTAACTATTTTTTCTGTCTCGTGGAACTTTTGTGTGTGACAAAACTTTTATTTTCAGCTCACGGTGCGTTCATTGATTAAGTTTATCTTATAACTTATCTTATATCCTTCCAGTGCCCGTTAAACGTCACATAGGGCTCGCAAGGTAGTTCGCCAATTTTTCCTGTCTTTGGCGAGTCTTTTAACCTCATCAAAGGATTTTATGCCTGTTAATTTGGCCTCTCTTAACAATGTCCTCTTCAGAGTTTCACGCGGTCTGCCTCTTTTTCTTTGGCCTGTTGTGTTCCACTTGATAGCTTGTTTTAGGATTCTTTGATCATTTCTTCTCCTCAATTGACCAACATATGTCCATCTCCTTTTCCTGATCACACATGAGACTGGTTGTTGTTCAGTCATCTGTCTTATCTCTGCATTGTTCTTAAATTCGTTTCACTTGATTCCGAGTATTTTCCTTAGGTATTTGTTTTCAAAAGAGTCTAATTTCTTGTCTGTTTCTTTAGTTCTTTTCCAGCCTTCGCACGCATAAATGAGGGTGGATATTACATTTGAATTGAATAATCTTAACTAGGTTTTTGTGCTTATAACTTTTGAATTCCATATGTTCTCAAGATTCTTGAAGATTGATGCTGCTTTTGCAATTCTAATTCTAACTTCTTTTCTTGTGTCGCCATCCTGTTCTATGTAGCTGCCAAGGTATGCAAATTGATTAACTTCTTCAATATCTGTCCCTTCTATGTGTATTTTGAAGCAGGATTCCCCTTACAAGGAGACTACTGGTTTGATTGAATTCTCTTGTGGAGTACAGTTTCAACTTATATAAGTTTCTTCTTGTTGCTGGTGTTCTAACCATCACCTAATTTTCTGTATTATACACTAAGAAAATACAACAAGACACCCAGGCTTTCCACTCCACAAAATTAGTACGAATACAACAACTTGAACATAACTTGGCAGTCTTCCGACCAAAACAAACTGGTCAACAATGAGAATTTCCACAAAGCCGATTTGTTGTAGTTTATCATCAGACAACACACATTTATTACAGAAATTTACAGTAACAAATGCCCGGCGTGAAATATCTACGCCACATGGGCAAGGAAAACCTTACAATGATTTATTCATACCAAAAAACCATACTTACAGGCTTACCAAGGACTGCAGCCACACAGAAAAAAACAAACTAAACTAATTCTGACAACAAGACTCGCTCTACCCCATTCTCGTTCGCCCAACACGTCCTTCCAGCTCAACGATCACACAAAAACTGCCTACGACCGGCTTTTTCACACGGACCTTTTTAACGACTTCTTTGCACACGTACCTTCCTAATGACGTAGTCTACGCAACACAATTATTAGCAATACACAAAAACTCTCTGAACAGAATGGCTATTCTGTTACAGAATATCTCCCCACCCCCTAAAGGTAGATATTTGGCCATCAAATATCTCCAACCAAACAAAAAAAAATTGCGAACTTGCACAGAAAACTCTCACGAACTGTGAGCGATAACAATGAATTTAAAGCTGAATATACAGCTACAAAAAAAAATTTCATGCACCCACAATTTGTACAAATTAAGTACGTTAAACATTTGTGGTGCAAACATAAATATACATATATTTACAACATTTTTAATACTGAGTTCTGTGAACTACACCATCTATTTCTACTGCCATAGAAATAGGATAGAAGCAAAGGATGAACTCCTTTTTCGAAGAACACTACCCAACTAGTGTCTATTGTGCTTTTCTTTAGAAATCCCTATAGATTTCAAACTATTCAGTAGAAGGAATCGCAGTTAATATGTTGATCACAACACGTTCTATGAACTGCTTCCTGCCATCTAGTTCCAATAGTGGGAACTTTTCCATAAGTGCTTTATGGAGATCTTTCATCGTGAACGTTTCTAAGTCCACGGTATCCATTATCTGCCCTATTGCCACAACGAGCTTACGATCGGAGACGTACAACTGATCAATCTCCGTATCGCAATCGGCACTAGGTGAAGTCTCTTCAGGGAAATAATCTTCACTGTGAGGACAGTGTTCCTTCTGAGACTGATGGCAGATATCGGCTCTCTTCCGTTTCTTCCGCCTATGCCGAGGTCGCAAGTCATCCACCGACATAGGAACTGCTGAGGCGGAAGCATCCACCTCCATATAGTGGTCTGAGGGAGGAGCTCTAGGGACCACTCTCTGCTGGGTTTCCTTCAGGTACCACGGTGGGAGCCTGGGAACAAAACGAGGAGGCGGCGGAAGAGAAAATCTCTGTCTAATGGGACGCGGCAAGTAAGATCTACAACGATCTTGCTGATATTGCCTCTGAAAGGTCCCACCAGGCAACGATACATTAATGGCGACGTCCTGAACCATAGGACACGATGTATTAGTCGCCCTCTCTACTCTCTCTTTCTGCTGACAGGGACACGGCAAGTCAGTCTGCACAGAGCAATCTACTACAAGCGGGGGCTCTGCCTGTGAATAGGCCTCCACAACGCTCACTGACTTTACGACATATGTCTCAGATCCTTGTGACTGAGGGACGTCCCCATCAAGAACGTGAACTGGTACTGGTAGAGAAGTGGCACGATCGAAACTTGCCAACGTTGTCTCCCGCGCACCGGATGAAAGAACATCTGAAGGTCCAGGGTGCGGAGGTTAGCAAACCACCTCTGCAACTTGACGTCTGACATCTCCTGTTTGCTGATAAATGCGTCCACCAAGGGTCTATGGTCAGTCTTCACAGCGAAATGTCTATTCGCCAAAAATATCTCAACTTCTGCGTGGCGTAATGGACAGCATACGCTTCTCTCTCGAAAGTAGACCACTTAGTCTGCGAGCGCGACAGCTTCTGCGAAAGAAAATATAAGGGCTCTTCAACTGAGAGTCCATCAGAAGAGGAAGCTGTCTGCACCAAACAGGCTCCAACCGCAACATTGGAAGCATCTGTATACAATGTAAGTGGCTTATGCAAGTCAGGATGCGAGAGAAGCGGTACTTTCGCAAGGCGATCCTTCAAAGACTCGAACGCCATTTGACAGACTGGAGACCATTTGAACCTATGACCCTTCTTGGTGAGGTCCACTATGGGAGCCACAATCTCCGAAAAGTGGGGAATGAAACGTCGATAGTAACTGCACGTCCCCAAAAAAGAGCGCACCTCCTTCACATTCAAAGGAGACGGCATGTCGGCAATGGCTCTGACCTTCTCAGGATCAGGAGATATGCCTGACTGGCTGATGACATACCCGAGATACTTTGTCTCAGAGGCCGCAAAGTGACATTTGGATGGTTTGAGCTTGACCTGGTGCTCACGCAATCGGTCGAATACCGCCTGAAGATCGCGAACATGGTCTTCGATCGTTCCATCAGTGAACACCAGTATATCGTCAATATAGGCTTGTGCAAACTTCCTAAGCCTTGCAATACTGTGTCCATGAGTGCGACAAAGGTAGATGGTGCCCCTTTTAAACCAAAGCTAATGTAATTAAAACAGAAAGAACCCAGATGACAGCTAAAAGCTGACTTCTGCTGAGCGTCCTTGGACAAGGGAATACACCAAAAGCCACAACGAGCATCCAAAGTGCTGAAAAATTTGGCTTTGCCTATCGTGCTCAGGATGTCCTCAATGCGTGGCAATGGATATGACAATGAACGGGTCACCGCATTGAGTGCACGGTAGTCGCAGCAGAAACGATGGGTACCATCTTTCTTAGTCACCAAGACAACTGGTGATGACCACTCTGAGATCGTGCGAGAAATTATTCCGTCACGCAACATATTCTCGACGGCCCTCTCTATCACCTCTCTACTCGCCAACGGAGTGCGGTAGGGTTTCCTGGAGATTGGCGGATGATCGCCTGTATCAATCTCCATCTGCACTGTCGAGGTATGCGATATCTCGGAATCAGTCAAGGCAAAGACATCCTTGTTCTGTGTCAACAACCTGGATATTATGTCCTTGTGCACTTCAGGGCACTGAACCTGTCGAACGATAGTCTCAGAACGACTGTCAGGTGTTGTCTCCTCAGTACCAGAAACTTGCTGGATAGAGTCAACTGACTCCGTGAATGGTGTCAATTTTCCAAAACACATCCACGTCTGAGCTCGATGTGTTTACTAGAATGATTAATTACTGTCAACACGGGATAGCGATTAGTGTGGAGCTCACATACTGAGTCCACCAACTCTATCTCCGGTTGGGACAGTAAGAATGGTGTCTCAAGACCCTGAACCATATAAGAATTGCCAGATGGAAAATATGGTTGGGCTTTCAGTTTAAGAGGAATAAGATTGACGGAACGTGGAGAAAGAAGAGAAGAACGCTGGACACGAAGAATAGAAGCAATGTGTGCATCTAACTCTAAAGGAATCTTCTTGTTATGTATGTTTAGTGTATTAGAATTGTAATCGATGACAGCACCAGAACGAGACAAAAAATCACGCCCCAGAATGGCGGAACGGTTCATGTTGCGAACCACATAAAAGCAATGAGAAACAGTGACACCAGCAATAGAAATAGGTAGGTAAACTCTGCCAATTACTCTCATGGAAGCTGCAGTAACAGTCTGCAGAGTGATTCTAGCGGGCAAGAGTTTAGGAGCAGAACGTAAGGATCTGTATACAGAATCCTTGATAAGACAGACACTAGCTCCTGTGTCTAACAATGCTCGAATTCGAAAAGTATCAACAGAAACAAGGACAGAAGTAGGAGTCGGGGGATTCGCAGCCACCGAGCGTAGTGGTGTCGCATGCGAAAATGAGACAGAGTGTTTGGCAGATCTAGATGGTGTAAAGATACGGTCGGACACATGGGAGCTATTCATGCGCCGACTTGTCAGTTTAAATGTACACGATCCTTCCTTTCACTCTGCTTACAAAATCGGGCTATGTGACCTCTCCTTCCACAGTTATAACAAGATCTAGTTTCTTGTGGTAGTGTACTCGCAGGTTTAGCCTTCCTGGTATTCGATCTCTGGTGGTCTGTCCTACCCGCTTCGAAGTGTGAAGACGTCCGTCGAGAGTTCTCCTGATGAGAGACTAACTGTACTCTCTGCGAATCCATACAAGGAGACTCTCTGTGTGTCGTCACCTCACCGGAGGGTCGAGAACCTGCAATGAAAGCTTGTCGGGAACTACAACTAAGATTCACCGACTTCATGAGGTCATTTTCTTGTAAGGCTAAGTCCACCGCCTGTGAAAACAGAACAGGTTTATCTCTTAATAATTTTGATTTCAATGCGCGAGAAAGTAGTGCATCTACAAACGACTGCACCATTTGCCTCTGCGCCAGCGGAGTTACCCATTCCGCCTCAGAGTAAGCAACTCTGGCTGCCTCACTGATGCGATCAGCCAGCGCTTGAATGGGCTCTCCAGGAGACTGTCGAGTAGAGGCTAGCGTATGCCAGGCCTCCTGAGGAGTCTGCAGCACCCCATATCGTGCTAATAAAACAGATACGAACTCCTCCCATGTCTCTTGAATCTGGAGTCGCTGTTTGACGAACTCTGCCAGGAACCTGTGGTGCGTAAATACACCAAGTTCTTCTTACTGGGCACATCAGCATTCCGCATGTCCATAATCTTATTAATCTCATCCAGCCATGGTTTCAATTTTGCTGGGTCCCCGTCGAACTTTGCTACAGCTGACATGACGTGGGAAAACCTCAAGTCATTGCTGACTTGGGACAGGGTATCTTGTAATAACCCCAGCAAATCTGACGTGGATGGAGCTGAAGCCATTGTGCGTCTATCCGTAGTGCACTCTACTTATTGTTAGTATATATCACTGGAATCAATACAATGCCACCATATACAGTAATGTCAACAATTATTCAAAACAATGGCATATCAATTATTCATTATCATGCACTAATGCCATCCAACTATTAAACATAGAAAAGAAATTCAATTAAATACCATACCACGCACTAACTAACTACACTGAAGTCCTAAGTTAAATGAAAAGCCACAAGAAGTCTATGTACTGTTCCGAATATCACCACTAAAATCAATGTTCAATAAAGTCCCGCTAATAACACTGGAGAAGAATGTCCTACAATGTCTATTCCAAATATAAGTGAATCTACAATGTCTGAAATCCTACACCACACATAAAGAGCACAATCCAAACTGTCCATGTATCAATGTCCACTCCTGTCTATCTGCCGAAATTGTGGAAAACAGTTAATTTTGTCAACATGTTACCTCCCCGGACCGAATGGAGCTGGTTGAGAAGTAAATGTCGCTTGGAACAAACCGCTCTGATTCCTCACCGGATAGTAGTTCAGGTTCAGTCTCACTGGACTTGATTGCAGGCACAGGTAAGCGTCAGTAGCTGCACTGCCTAGGACCCAGGACTAGATGTGACACAAACTTTCGGGTAGGCTGGACATCATCGCCGCTTTGAATAACTTCTACGATAACTGTCTCTGACACTAACAAAAATACTATTCCCTAACCAAAACTTGAAAACCACTGACGAAACATACTAGCAACACACAACTGTGGGCTAGAAAAAACGTGCATGAACTGTTAAACATGTAAACAAACACACTGGACGTGACAAGTGGCCTGATACGGCACCACTGAAGCAGGATTCCCCTTACAAGGAGACTACTGGTTTGATTGAATCCTCTTGTGGAGTACAGTTTCAACTTATATAAGTTTCTTCTTGTTGCTGGTGTTCTAACCATCACCTAATTTTCTGTATTATACACTAAGAAAATACAACAAGACACCCAGGCTTTCCACTCCACAAAATTAGTACGAATACAACAACTTGAACATAACTTGGCAGTCTTCCGACCAAAACAAACTGGTCAACAATGAGAATTTCCACAAAGCCGATTTGTTGTAGTTTATCATCAGACAACACACATTTATTACAGAAATTTACAGTAACAAATGCCCGGCGTGAAATATCTACGCCACATGGGCAAGGAAAACCTTACAATGATTTATTCATACCAAAAAAACCATACTTACAGGCTTACCAAGGACTGCAGCCACACAGAAAAAAACAAACTAAACTAATTCTGACAACAAGACTCGCTCTACCCCATTCTCGTTCGCCCAACACGTCCTTCCAGCTCAACGATCACACAAAAACTGCCTACGACCGGCTTTTTCACACGGACCTTTTTAACGACTTCTTTGCACACGTACCTTCCTAATGACGTAGTCTACGCAACACAATTATTAGCAATACACAAAAACTCTCTGAACAGAATGGCTATTCTGTTACAATTTTTCCATTTTGATTAATGGGAATTTTCATTATTTTTGTTTTGTCCTTGTTAATTTCAATTCCTATTTTGCTAGCCAGTGAAGACAGGCTATCTGTTTTTTCTAGCATGGAATTCACATTATTACTGATAAGAGTTATGTCATCTGCAAAATCAAGATTAAGTGCTTGACAAAAAAAAAAAACAGTTGTTAGATTTATATTTATGTCTGCTCTGTTCTAGATGTGCCAGGACAAAAGATTGTGTGGGGTGCCTTCAAGAGTTCACATTGTTCTTATCCTAATGTCGCCACTGAAGGGGAGAGAATAATTCTAAATGCAGTTCTCAACACTTCTCAGTCCAACTCGAGTGAGTGGCCTTTACATCAGATTTACCTGCAACAATTTTATTATATTCCAGTAAGTATATTAACATACACTACTGATTTTTTGTGAATTTCTTCTCTTAGATTTATTTTCTGCAGTAGTATTTGTTAGATTTGTTAGTGCCGATGTTTTATACAGTTTGTTTATATCATGAGAAAATACATTTAGATAATGAGCATAAATCTACATGCAGTATTCTTTTCACTAATGTAACAATGGGACTGGCAGAACTAAAGCCGGGATGTGAGCACAGGTGAGATATTATCTGTAACAAAAATTATCTATATTTCCTGGGTTTGAGAGCTCAGTTTTATACAGCAGTCTTCTATTTTTATCAAAATTTATTTTAAACGTGAACCTACATTCTGGAAAATATAAATAACAAACTTGAAACAGAAAACAAGCAACAAAACTGCATTCAACTAAAAGGATTGCGACAAAAATAGCAAGACTTAAGCAAAATTCTCTGTGATTAAACAAGCATAGAGAAAAGTATCACTATAACAATGAGAGAAAAGTATCACTGCAATAATGAAAGAAAAGTATCACCATAACAATGAAAGAAAAGTATCACTGCAATAATGAAAGAAAAGTATCACTATAACAATGAGAGAAAAGTATCACTGCAATAATGAAAGAAAAGTATCACCATAACAATGAGAGAAAAGTATCACTATAACAATGAGGGAAATGGGCATCATTCTGGAAAATAATGCCTGTTAAAATATCTATACTGACAATATACAAAAAAACTCAGCTATAAACAAATCCAAGTAAAAGTCTTACTTTTAATAAATACAGGAGGGAGTCTACACTCTGTCCTTGTGTAAGAACTAGAGTGACCTGTGGTGGCTTGCAAAAGCTAAGGACTATGATAAACTAGGAAACATATAAAGACACGATAAAAATGTTACAGTCAGCAAATGCGATGAAGCTGGTAGTAATATAGAAAAGATGGCCACTAGAGATTAGGTAAACAGGATGAATGTAAGAGCGGAAATAAGTCTAGGAGAAGTTAACCCTTATAGTCCCAAGGTGTCCCTGGCATAAAGAAGATGGTTTTAGAGAGGATTAAGCGGTTTATGTTGCCAAAATAACATTGACGTTTGGAAGATTAACGTTTTTATATGTTTAGGGTCGTTGAAGTAGATGGGAACTTGCGAGAAAGAGTCCTGAAAAAAAATATTAGATATTTTTCTGAATGAGATCACGAAAGCTGAGGCAAGTATTTCCAGTACATATAATCTCACAGTTTTCAAACCTTGTAGTTTACAGTACGGGACACAGAAGTAAATCCATTAAGGTGTGTAACAATGATTTACAGAGAAATACCTGTTTACACTTTCCAAAAACATCGTGGCAAATGAAACATAAGGAGTAGTTGCTTCTTCTTAGGAAAAAAAGGGGGGGGGGGCATAATTAAAAACCCGTCCTCAAATCAGGTACGTGACCATCAATTCCTGGACCTCAAAATGTCCCCCATCGGACACTAGGAAACTGGTTTATGTTCTATAACTGACAGAAGTGACAAACATGACAGTGTATCCACATCACGTTGTTAGCACGTGAGTTTTATCTTGTTTTTCCAGTATGAGGACTTCAGCATTTGTGACATCAACATAACACGTGATGGTTGCCATGGTCCCAGACAAGGTTGGTGTGGTTACTGTGACAGTCAGGTCGGTGATCTGTATAACCTGGTCTTTAATATCACCGTGCTGAGCAATTGGAGCAGTAATATACGGTATCGGATCAAATGGACCAATTCATCATCATCATCTATTTACAGTTATTTCTATCTTACCGTCCCCTATGGTAAGTGATCTTAGAATGCTATATTATAATGAAAGTTACTTATCGCTATCTTTATTATCATCACTATCATTAGTATCATCACTATTATCGGTATCATCACTATCATTAGTATCATCACTGTTATCGGTATCATCATGCCGCCGGCATAGTTTCATCATTTTCATTTCTGATCAGGATACATAATCAAGACTGTATCGTCTGTAAATTTTGCCACAACGTCATGCCCAAAGTGTACATGTGTTTTAAAGTATAATACATATCCAAGCTTCTTCTACTCCTACAATCTGAACACAGTTCCTTACTTTTTGGTTCAAGATCTCATCCAGCATCAGTGTGGGGCTTCCAGCACGGTAATATATACAGATGGCTCAGTGACTCGGAGCAGCAGAAGTGGTTGGGGGTTTTGCTGTCTACTGAAATGGAAGACTAGTGGCACAGGGTTCGGGAGCCTTTGAAGCCACCACATCAAGCACGCGAGTGGAGATTGAGGATGTGTCGGCGGCAGTCGAATAGTTAATGGTGTCATTGTGACGGATTCACAGAGTATGCTTCGTAAGGTTGAGAAGAATTTGCTTCGCAGAGAATAGGCCAGTCAGCTGTGACAAGCGTAACGTGCCTTTACTATCATGGCAGTAATGTATTAGACAGACTTGCTGGGCAGGCTAAAATAAACGGCAGACTGTCAGTGGACAAAGGAGACATTGCTAGGGCTGTACTGGACAGACCAAGGGAAAATGAAGAGCGGGAATGGAAGAATAAAGTAGCTGTGAAGAGACTGCTGGAGCTAGGACAAATTAAAAGTGCTAGCAGGAAATCCAAACTGTGTGGCAGAAAACTCATTGTAAAGAACTAACATGTGACAGGATCTATTAGCAAACATACTCTTGGATGGATGCTGCGGCATGCAGATGACCATATATGGGGTTGTCCCGAGTGCAGAGAAGCCAGAGTCTGAACTTTGAACTTTGAATACGATACATGTCACTTTACATAATGTGTTATATTACAGATTTAATTTTTACTCTTCGATATGGTCATTTTAAAAAAAAAAAGAGATCTTGACATTAAACAGTACAGATGCAAATAACTTACTGTTCACGATGACTGGGTGACTGAAAGATTGGGATGAACGAACGAACGAAGATACTTTTTTTTCAAAGGGTTAAGAATTGGTCACGCAGGCCCGTCTAACATTCTGCCCTTTATCATACAACTTTCACTCAGTCACAGTCATTCAGCTTTTGCTAGTGAGCGTAATAAGCATGAAGAAATAATTAAACAATTATAGAAGTATTATAAGTAAATAATAAACTATCCCTTGATAAAATGTCTGTAGAAGAATTAGACGCTCTTGGTGAATTTGATGTAAAAGTAATAACAAAATTTAAAGTGGATTCTATAATAACTGGATATATACCTAATGAAATACTAAAATTCACCTTCGTAACTTTACCAAAGGGTCAAATAGTGTGAACACTTTAGAGCAGTAAGCTTATCAACCCAATGTTCAGATCTCCTTTACAAAGAACTTGGCGCAGAATAAACATATAGAAGTTAAACAAGTTTCGATCTTACTAAATTCAATTCTAATATCCTCAGCAAACTACACAGCCACGAGAAAAACGTCAATCTATCACATGTACAACTCTTGTACTTTAATACACACAAAAGATGATCACGTACATTTGTACCACCGCTGCTGATTTATGTGAAGCATTTTCAAGATGGAAATTGGAGATGAACAATTTGAACTAGCATTAGTGTATTACTGAACACTAAACACGTATTTTGTTCTCACACCGTACTGTGCTAGTATATATATATATATATATATATATATATATATATATATATATGTGTGTGTGTGTGTGTGAGAGAGAGAGAGAGAGAGAGAGAGAGAGAGAGAGAGAGATAGAGCAGCTACCGTATTGAAATATTGAAATGAGTATTCTTCATTTACTTTTACCAACGTCACTATTTACTGAGCAGATTTTCTTGACTATTACACAAGTGACACAACAGACGTCACATTGTTATACACTGTACGACAGACGAAAACCCAGGATAGCAACCACTACATATCCGTACACGAACATGACCAGTTACATGTAACTAACTCACTCAACACCACAGTTGACACTCAACATGAATCCAGTTATCACAGGATCCAACAGCTACAGACATCACAAAAGTTTAATGATAAATTCCCATTTGTTAAATGCGTGTTGTAAATGGATGTGGTGTGTGAACTGATTGAAACAATTACAATGAGAATAGAAAAACGGTCCAGGCGATTGGCATCGCCATGGGACCCTTACACTAACATACAACATAAAAAATATACTAACTTCATATATACTGAAAAACTCCAAACACAACCTTCCAACTAAGCATCAAATTTTTTCCTTAAAAGGACAATCAAATTTACACACCACATAATAAACTTAACAATCTTTTGTCCTAAAAAGGACAAATCTGTCTACCAAAAACTACATTCTGAATTAAACACACATCTGTCCTAACAAGGACAATCAACTACACAACTTACATTACGAACCACGTCCTAACAAACATCTTTTTTTTAGAGAAAACTCACACTCGACCTGTCTCTACAGTATTCAGACGAAAAACTCATGGCTGCGTCTACTGACACACGCTATTCAGCCGACTTTACTTGTTACCTGTCCAGCTTTGTGGGGAAAGTATTTCAAGCGAATTTCTTTAGCTCTTTTCTCTAAACCCTGCCCCTGAGTCGAGCCAGGATGGACAGTAGGGACAGGGTCCTAACCATATTCGGGGTGGAACGTTTACTCCGTCCGGGACAAAAGGTCAGTGGACATGCGAAACTGTATAATTGTTCTTATTAAAGACAAATAAATAGTGTGATAATCTAAACTATAACTTTAAAATAAAAAGACTTCATCAGTAGCGGAGCTCGAATCCTTAAGCAAACCCAATTAAGAATCTCATTCTCTAACGACTGAGCTAGCCGGACGGTTGAAAACATTCTCATTTTGTAGTATATACTCCAAGTCTGTTATTTGTGGTTCCTAGTCTGTTATTTGTGGTTCCTAGTCTGTTATTTGTGGTTCTTAGCCTGTTATTTGTGGTTCCTGGTCTGTTATTCGTGGTTCCTAGTCTGTTATTTGTGGTTCCTAGTCTGTTATTTGTGGTTCCTAGTCTGTTATTTGTGGTTCCTAGTCTGTTATTCGTGGTTTCTAGTCTGTTATTTGTGGTTCCTAGTCTGTTATTTGTGGTTCCTAGTCTGTTATTCGTGGTTTCTAGTCTGTTATTTGTGGTTCCTAGTCTGTTATTCGTGGTAGTGCAAAGGTCAGTGTACTTGCGCAGTGGCTTGAGTTCGATGTGCGAATAAAAAAGTAAAGATAGTCCCATAGGGGGTGAAGCGTTAGGGACCTCATTATGCTGGGTCATCAGCGTATGGGGTAGGGTGACCAGTTCCTTTCCTCGCTGCCTTTGCTTCCCAGATTTTCTCTGGTACCCATTTTGCGAGGCTGGGTCGACCTCAGGGCCGTATTGGTCGGAAGAAGGAGTCCCGCTCAGCTGGGGATTCGAACCCTCGACCATTTGGTTGCTAGACGAGTGCTCTAACCACTACGCTAGCCGGCCCCCATATCTATACTACAAGAGCTTAATATTGAAGAAGGTTGGCTAGTAAAGAGGATTAAAGAGAGAAAACTTAAATATTTTGGACACATTAAACGTCATGATAATTTAGAGAAGACCGTATTGGAAGGACACATAATGGGAAAAAAAGAAAAAGAGGAAGACCAAAACAAAGATGGCTGCAAGACATCGTTGACGATCTGGAAATGGATGCAACAGCAGCAGGCCATCTTGCTCACAACCGAGAGGCCTAGAGGAGTGCTGTTTTGGAGGCAAAGTTACGCAAGGGACATGCAAATGAATGAATGAATGAATGAATCCCCAATCCTGATATTTAGTTTGTGTTAGTCTACTATTTTTTCTCCACAATCCCCAACCTTGATATTTGTTTGTGTTAGTCTACTATTTTTCCCTCACAAATCCCAATCTTGATATTTAGTTTGTGTTAGTCTACTATTTTTCCCTCACAAAGCCCAATCTTGATATTTAGTTTGTGTTAGTCAACTATTACTCCTTCACAAAGCTCAATCTTGATATTTAGTTTGTATTAGTCTACTATTTTTCTCTCACAAAACCCAATCTTGATATTTAGTTTGTGTTAGTCTACTATTCTTCCCTCACAAAGCCCAATCTTGATATTTAGTTTGTATTTGTATACTATTTTTCCCTCACAAAGCCCAATCTTGATATTTAGTTTGTGTTTGTATACTATTTTTCCCTCACAAAGCCGAACTTTGAAATTTAGTTTGTGTTAGTCTATTATTTTTTTCTCCACAATTCCTAACCATTAAATTTCGTTTGTGATAGTCTACCAGTTTTTCTCCACAATCCTCAACCTTGATATTTAATTTGTATTAGTCTACTATTTTTCCCTGACAAATCCCAACCTTGATATTTAATTTGTGTTAGTCTACTATTTTTTTTCCACAATCCCTAACCTTGATATTTAATTTGTGTTAGTCTACTAATTTTCTCTCACAAAGCCAAACCTTTATATTTAGTTTGTGTTAGTCTACTATTTTTACCTCACAAAGCCTATTCTTGTTATTTAGTTTGTGTTTGTCTGCTATTTCTCCCTCACAAAGCCCAATCTTGATATTTAGTTTGTGTTAGTCTACTATTTTTCCCTCACAAAGCCCAACCTTTTTATTTAGTTTGTGTTAGTCTACTATTTTTTCCCTCACAAAGCCCAATCTTTATATTAAGTTTGTGTTAGTCTACTATTTTTTCTTCGCAAAGCCCAATCTTTATATTAAGTTTGTGTTAGTCTACTATTTTTCCCTCACAAAGCCCAACCTTTTTATTTAGTTTGTGTTCATCTATTATTTTTTTCTCCACAATTCCCAACCTTTATAATTAGTTTGTGTTAGTCTGCTATTTTTTCTCCACAATCCTCAACTTTGATATTTAGTTTGTGTTAGTCTACTATTTTTCTCTGACAAAGCCCAGCCTTGATATTAAGTTTGTGTTAGTCTACTATTTTTCTCTCACAAAGCCCAATCTTGATATTTAGTTTGTGTTAGTCTACTATTTTTCCCTCACAAAGCCCAATCTTTATATTAAGTTTGTGTTAGTCTACTATTTTTTCTTCGCAAAGCCCAATCTTTATATTAAGTTTGTGTTAGTCTACTATTTTTCCCTCACAAAGCCCAACCTTTTTATTTAGTTTGTGTTCATCTATTATTTTTTTCTCCACAATTCCCAACCTTTATAATTAGTTTGTGTTAGTCTGCTATTTTTTCTCCACAATCCTCAACTTTGATATTTAGTTTGTGTTAGTCTACTATTTTTCTCTGACAAAGCCCAGCCTTGATATTAAGTTTGTGTTAGTCTACTATTTTTTCTCTCACAAAGCCCAATCTTGATATTTAGTTTGTGTTAGTCTACTAATTTTTTCCTCACAAAGCCCAATCTTTATATTAAGTTTGTGTTAGTCTACTATTTTTCCTTCACAAAGCCCAATATTGATATTTAGCTTGTGTGAGTCTACTAATTTTTCCCTCACAAAGCCCAATCTTTATATTAAGTTTGTGTTAGTCTACTATTTTTTCCCTCACAAAACCCAATCTTTATAGTAAGTTGGTGTTAGTCTACTATTTTTTCCCTCACAAAGCCCAATCTTTATATTAAGTTTGTGTTAGTCTACTATCTTTCCTTCACAAAGCCCAATCTTGATATTTAGTTTGTGTTAGTCTACTATTTTTTCCCTCACAAAGCCCAATCTTTATATTAAGTTTGTGTTAATCTACTATTTTTTCCCTCACAAAGCCCAATCTTGATATTAAGTTTGTGTTAGTCTACTATTTTTTCCCTCACAAAGCCCGATCTTTATATTACGTTTGTGTTAGTCTACTATTTTTCCATCACAAAGCCCAACCTTTTTATTTAGTTTGTGTTAGTCTATTATTTTTTTCTCCACAATTCCCAACCTTTATATTTAGTTTGTGTTAGTCTGCTATTTTTTCTCCACAATCCTCAACCTTGATATTTAGTTTGGGTTAGTCTACTATTTTTCCCTGACAAACCCCAGCCTTGATGTTAAGTTTGTGTTAGTCTACTATTTTTTCCCTCACAAAGCCCAATCTTTATATTAAGTTTGTGTTAGTCTACTATTTTTCCTTCACAAAGCCCAATTTTGATATTTAGTTTGTGTTAGTCTACTATTTTTTCACTCACAAAGCCCAATCTTTATATTAAGTTTGTGTTAGTCTACTATTTTTCCTTCACAAAGCCCAATCTTGATATTTAGTTTGTATTAGTCTACTGGGGTAAAACTGGGGCGACCATCCCCAACCCAGCGCGTCACAGGTGGGTAATGGTGAAAGTCCTCCAGATATGGAGAATCCCTGTGAATAAGGAATTATCCAAATAAGCTGGCGCTGACCAACTGGCGGTAGTCTCAGAGAGCGAAGTGGGGTAGTGGGTGGCTCTACTACTCCTATAAAGTGCCTCAGGTGCTCAGTGAAGGGAATACCAGGCGGGTCAGAGGCACCTTAAAACCTCTCGCTCCCACTGCCTTGCGGGTAGGACAAGGAGTCCAAAGGCTACCGTAGAGTCCCTACACAAACTGACAGAAGGCAACGGGAAACCACTGTTGTAGCTCTCAACAACAATTGTGCATATTCAGAGTAATAGATTTGTCATGAATGACGTTAATGGATGTTCCTCTGGAACAGCCTTATCTGGTAGGGCAGCTCACAAGCCACAGGTGAGGCCAGATCGTCATCAAGCAACTGGTGGCCAAATTAACATGTTCAAAATAGCAACATGGAATGTTAGAACTTTATTCCAGGCTGGAAAATTAGAAAATGTAAAGATGGAAATGGAAAGGATGAAAATCGACATATTAGGAGTGAGTGAAGTTAAATGGACAGGTGCAGGGAAGATAAACTTTGATACTTTCAGGAAGTGAGAAACATGAACGAGAAGTAGGAATAATATTTGATGAACAAACGGCATGGACAATTGTAGGATATTTGAACATCTCAGACCGAGTCCTGCTAGCCCAACTGAAAGGACAACCAGTATACATAAATATAATACAAGTGTACGCTCCAACATATGAAAGTTCTGAAGAAGATGTACAGCTATTTTATAATGACATAGAGACAGCACTAAAACACACAAAGTCACATGAATTTACCATAGTCATGGGAGATTTTAATGCCAAAGTTGGTAAAAAAAGAACTTCAGACATCGTTGGTGACTATGGACTGGGGGAGAGGAATGACAGAAGTTGTAAATTAATTGAATGGGCAAGAATACACAGCATGGTTGTAGGAAACACCTGGTTTAAACAACATCCTCGAAGACTGGCAACGTGGTGCAGCCCAGACAAAAATACTTTTAACCAGATAGACTACACATTAATCAACAAACGATTCCACAATACATTACTGACAACAAAAACCATGCCAGGAGCTGACTGCAATAGTGACCATGATCCACTCTGTGGAAAAGTTAGAATAAAGCTAAAGAAAGCAGGCAGAAAAGTGAGAAACATCAAACTGAATACAGAACTCCTTAAAAATGACCAAGAACTGCGAGAACAATACAAAGTTATTGTAACAAATAGATACAATGCAATAGCAAAGATAAATAGTATAGATGAACAATGGGCAATGTTAAGAGATTCTATCCACCAAACTGTTAAGGAGATAATATCACCAAAAAAAAGAAGCCTCTAAAAATAACTGGACGACAGACGACATCTTAGGACTGATGGATAAGAGGAGGAGGAGTAAAATAATGAGGAAAAATATAGCACGATAAAAAAAGAAATAAGACGCAAATGCAGAGAAGCAAAAGAAGTGTGGTTAAATGAACAGTGCAGACAGATAGAGGACTCTCATAATAAAGACAGCAAAAACATGCACAAACGAATTAATGAACTCACAGGCAGGAAAAAAAATATACCACAGGATGACTAAAATCGAAGGAAGGTAAAATGTTAATGGGAAAAGAAGACATTGTGGACAGGTGGGCAGAGTATATCGGTGAGCTATATGGAGGAGAAAGACCAGAATTAACACCAGATACTGAAAACTGTGATGGACCACCAATACTTGAAGATGAAATCATAGATGCCATCAAACACATGAAGAAATGAAAAGTGACTGGGCCTGATAATATAACAATAGAAGAAATAGAGGCACTAGAGGAGACAGGAATAAAAATAATAACCAAGTTACTGAATGACACTTACAACAGTGGTTATATTCATAGTGACCTGATTAAATCCACGTTTATAGCACTACCAAAGAAACCAGGTGCAAAGGAATGTGATGACCACCGGACTATCAGCCTCTCATGTCACATAACGAAGCTACTTCTGAGAATCATTATGAGAAGAACATGGAAAAAGATAAAAATGGAAATAGCAGATGAACAGTTTGAATTTATTGAAGGAAAGGGAACACATAATGCCATTTATGCTTTACAAACACTAACAGAAAGAGCTTTAGAAGTACAGAAAGATCTCTATTTATGCTTCATTGATTACACCAAGGCATTCAACAAGGTGAAACATAATGAAATTATTAAAATGCTTGAAGACATCAATATAGACGGCAAAGACTTGAGGATTGTAAAACATCTATACTGGCAGCAAAAAGCAGCAGTTCGAGTTGAAAATAGAATTGGAAAATATCAACCTATAAACAAAAGGTGCGACAAGGATGTGTACTATCTCCAGACCTTTTTTCTCTGTATAGCGAGAATATTCTAAGAATGATCATCACAGAAACAGGCATAAAAATTGGAGGATACAATATTAACAACCTTCGGTATGCTGACGACACAGTACTGACAGCTGAGAACCAACAAGACCTGCAAAATCTCTTGGATAAAGTCACCAAAGAAAGTAAACAGAAGGGCCTTACTTTGAACATCAAAAAGACAGAGACTATGGTTATATCTAAGAAACAGAATCCACCAGCATGCAGTATAAAATTAAATGGAACTATTCTAAAGCAGGTGCAGAAATTCAAATACCTTGGAGCAGTAATAACTTCAGATGAGAAATGCAGAACAGAAATTAGGAACAGAATAGGCCAAGCAAAGACTGCATTTCAGAGAATGAGAACCATATTATCCAACACATCCTTATCACTTAAAGTTAGAAAATGAGTCCTAAAATGCTATATTGAACCTATCTTGTTATGTGGAAGTGAATCATGGACAAATGGCAAGTATGCACAAAAATCACTGGAAGCAGCAGAAATGTAGTTTATTAGAAGAATGTTGCGAATCCTCTGGATAGCAAAAATAACTAATGAAGAATGTATGAGAAGAGCTGGAGAGACAAAAAATCTTGTAAAAAAGATAAGAGAGAGACAATGTACTTTCATAGGACATGCAATGAGAAGAGGGGGTATTGAAAATATTATAACAACAGAAAAAATAGAAGGAAGAAGATCAAGAGGAAGACCAAGAGAAATAATACTGGACAGTCTGACGGAATTGTGTGAGAGGAGATCACCAGCTGAGATGATGGCCTGCATGAAGGATCATGTACACTGGAGAAGCATAATAGCCAACGTCAGTTGGCACGGCACATGATGATGATGATGATGATAGTCTACTATTTTTCCTTCACAAAGTCCAACCTTGATATTTAGTTTGTGCTAGTCTACTATTCCCCCCCCCCCCCCCCCACAATCCCCAACCATGATATTTAGTTTGTGCTAGTCTACTATTTATAAACAGCCACAGCCTACAAGAAGAAAATACTAACATTAATTTCAATCAGGAACTTGCCAATCATTCCAAAACACATAGTGAAGTTGAGGAGATAGGTATAGATGAATTATGGAATTCTTACAGCACAGCCATAATCACAGGAGAAAAACCAAGCGCTGGACTGAAAAATCAAATAGAAAAACATGGATATCAGATAAAACATGGAAGTATATACATGAAAGACAAGCAGTCAAATTAGACATGTTGAATGTAAAAACAGATCTTGGAAAAGATCTGGCGAAAACAACATACAAAGAAATAGACAAGAAAGTAAAAAGTTCAGCTAGAAGGGATAAAGAGAATACATAGACAATATGGCAAAAGAGGCAGAAAAAGCTGCAAAAACAGGAGACAGCAAAACTTTATATAACATACAAAAGAGGCTAACAGGTACTATTCCATCTAAAGAAAGACCAATCCTTAACAAAACTTGAACCCCATTAACATCAAATAAAGACCAAAAGCAAAGATGGGCTGAACACTTCCAAGAAATACTTAATCGACCACACCCAAAACAATTGTTAATCCTTGAAACTGATTTACCAGCCCTACAACTAAATGTCAACCTAGATGAAATTAAATTGCATGAAATTGAAACAGCAATGAATTTAATGGCTAACAACAAAGCTGCAGGTGAAGATGAAATAACACCCAAAATTCTAAAAGCTATCAATAGTGACAACATGAGACAACTACAGAGAATGTTTAACAAGATTTGGAAAGAAGAAAAGGTCCCTTCTAATTGGAAGAGAGGAATCATTGTTAAAATACCAAAAAAAAGGCAACCTTAGTGACTGTAACAACTAGAGAGGAGTAACCTTAATATCAGTTGTGTCAAAAGTATTTTGCAAGGTCATTTTGAATAGATAATACTTGAAGAACATATTGAAAAGCAGAAACCATTAATACTGAACTTCATAGATTTTAAAAAGGCATTTGATAGCATACACAGAGATTCATTATGGAGAATTTTAAGTCTATATGGAATACCATCTAAAATTGTCAACATCATTAAGGACTTATACAATGGATATGTTTGTGTAGTCAAGACAGAAGAAGGGATGAGTCAATGGTTCCAGATTGAAACAGGTGTGAAACAAGGATGTATACTGTCTCCTTTACTTTTTGGGATTACAATAGACTTCATAATGAAAAAATGCTGCACAGGTAACACAGGTATTGACTGGGTACATGGGACCCAACTAGAAGACCTTGATTTTGCTGATGACATAACTGTTATCAGTAATAATGTGAATTCCATGCAAGAAAAAACAGATAGCCTGTCTTCACTGGCTAGCAAAATAGGACTTGAAATTAACAAAGACAAAACAAAAGTAATGAAAATTCCTCGCAATCAAAATGGAAAAATACACATAGAAGGGACAGATATTGAAAGTCAATCAATTTGCATACCTTGGTAGCAACATCGACCAGGATGGTGACACTAGAAAGGAAGTTAGGATCAGAATTGTAAAAGCAGCATCAATCTTCAAGAATCTTGAGAACATATGGAATTCAAAAGTTATAAGCACAAAAACTAAGTTAAGACTATTCAATTCAAATGTAATGTCCTCCCTCATTTATGAATGTGAAAGCTGGAAAACAACTAAAGAAAAAGAAAAGAAATTACACTCTTTTGAAAACAATTGACTAAGGAAAATACTCGGCATCAAATGGAGCGAATTCAAGAACAATGCAGAGATAAGACAGATGACTGAACAACAACCAGTCTCATGAGTGATCAGGAAAAGGAGATGGACATATGTTGGTCACTTGATGAGAAGAAATGATCAGAGAATCCCAAAACAAGCTATCAAGTGGAACACAACAGGCCGAAATAAAAGAGGCCTATGTAACGTTTAACGGCACAGGAAGGATATAAGATATAAGTCTACTATTTTCTCCCTCTCCCCAATCCCCAACCATGATATTTAGTTTGTGCTAGTCTACTATTCCCCCCTACCCACAATCCCCAACCTTGATATTTAGCTTCTGCTAATCTACTATTCCCCCATGATATTTAGTTTGTGTTAGACTACTATTTTTTCTCCACAATCCCCAATCTTTATATTTAGTTTGTGTTTAGTCTAGTATTTTTTATCCACAATCCCCAATCGTGAAATTTAGTTCGTGTTAGTCTACTATTTTTTCTCGACATTTCCGAATCTTTATATTTAGTTTGTGTTTAGTCTATTATTTTTCTCCACAATCCCGAACTTTGATATTTAGTGTGTTTTAGTCTACAATTTTTCTGTCACAAAGCCCAATCTTGATATTTAGTTTGTGTTAGTCTATTATTTTTACCTCACAAAGCCCATCCTTTATATTTAGTTTGTGTTAGTC
>CM019714.1:33897-47173 GCA_009760885.1 Achatina immaculata
GGGAGGCAAGCAAGGACGGAAGGAAGGGGGAGAGGCAGGCAAGCAAGGAAGAGAGGAAGGGGGAGAGGCAGGCAAGGAAGGAAGGAAAGAAGAGGGAGAGGCAAGGAAGGAAGGAAGGCGGAGAAGCAGGAAAGGAAGGAAGGAAGGAAAGGGAAGGAAGGAAGACAAGAGGAAAGAAGGAACAAAAGGTAGGAAGGAAGAAGGAAGGAGGAAAGGGAAGGGAAACAAAAGAAGGGAAGGAAAGAAGAGAAGGGAAGGAAAGTAGCAAGGAAGAAAAGGATCTAGAAACATACGTGTTAAGTGAATAAATACGATTTTGAGAATTAAGTTGCAATATTCGAATAGCCATACACAAATGAAAAGCTACTGAAGGACTCACACCTGGAACAAATCCCTACTCCCACCCCATCTCTTTTTTTTTTTAACTGAAAGCTAAATTCTTCAAAACAGAGGAAGAAATTTCTGCGAACAAACCTTGCTTTCATCCAGACCATGCGCACAAGAGAAAAGCATGATATTACGCAAGAGCATGGGCAAGATAAACACCCGTCATCCCTGCCCTTGATAAAGAGTTCAATCCCAAGTGGAAGGATCTAAGTTTGAACTCAAGAATAACGCCCAATAGAAACAGGCGGTGTATTGTGCCCGCACTGAATGGGGCGTGCCTTGATATGTCACTCAAAATGTGCAGCAACAGAGCCAAGAGTAAATACTGTCACATGGAAGATTTCATCCTCTGTTTGTAAGGAGACGTAAGATAAAGCTGTGTAGTCTTGACTCCTCTAGGCGCGTTTTAAGCCAAAGGCAGGTTACATATAAACGTGACTAGTCCAGTTTTATAGACAAGGAAAAGTGTGTTAGAGTAGAAGAGAAAGGAAAATAATACATCGTCATAGAAAACTAATAAGAGTAACTGCCCCATCAGTCACAACAGGTTGCGGTGCCACCTCTTCAACAAGCTCAAGATTGGCTTCAGCTGTCATATGGCACATGTGGCACTGGTAAGATGACAGGGCAACATAATCTGTAGGAGTGTCCAACATGAAAGGTGCACAGAAAACAGATGAGGCCAACATTTATATCAGTTGTAGAGAAGTTCTATGGGGATGTCCACCGAGTCCAGCTGACCAGCGGCTACTTTAGAAGTGCACAAGTAGACGTCTGGGAATGATTGAAGAAGATGAGGAGGAGGAGGAGGACAAGGAAGTAGTTAGTAGTAATAGTAGTAGTAGTAGTAGTAGTAGTAGTATTAAGTAGTAGTAGTAGTAGTAGTAGCAGCAGCAGTAGTAGTAGTATTAGTAGTACTAGCAGCAGCAGTAGTAGTAGCAGTAGTAGTAGTAGTAGCAGCAGTAATAGTAGTAGTATTAGCAGCAGCAGTAGTAGTAGTAGTAGAAGTAGTAGTAGTGTAATAGTAGTTGTTTAAGTTTAGTAGCACAGTAGCAGCAGTATTAGCATAGTAGTAATATTTGTATAGTAGTAGTAGTGGTGGTAGTAACAGTAGCAGTAGTAGTAGTAATAGTAGTGGTAGTAGTAGTAGTAGTCATGGTACCAGTAGTAGTGGTTGTAGTAGTAGTAGTGGTTGTAGTAGTAGTAGTGGTTGTAGCAGTGGTGGTAGTAGCAGTGGTGGTGGCAGTAGTAGTAGTAGTAGTAGTAGTAGTGGTGGTGGTAGTAATAGTAGTATAGTAGTAGTAGTAGTGGTGGTAGTAGTAGTAGTAGTAGTGGTGGTGGTGGTAGTAATAGTAGTATAGTGGTAGTAGTAGTGGTGGTACCAGTAGTAGTGGTTGTAGTAGTAGTAGTAGTGGTGGTACCAGTAGTAGTGGTTGTAGTAGTAGTGGTGATGGTAGTAGTAGTAGTATAGTAGTAGTAGTAGTAGTGGTAGTACCAGTAATAGTGGTTGTAGTAGTAGTAGTAGTGGTATTAGTAGTGGTGGTAGTAGTAGTGGTGGTGGTGATAGTAGTAGTAGTTCAAGTTTAGTAGTATAGTAGCAGCAGTAGTAGTAGCATAGTAGTAGTATTTGTATAGTAGTAGTCGTGGTAGTAGCAGTAGTAGTAGTAGTAATAATAGTAGTAGTGGTGATGGTAGTAGTAGTGGTAGTAGTAGTGGTAATAGTAGTGGTGGTAGTAGTAGTGGTAGTAGTAGTGGTGGTACTAGTAGTAGCAGACTGAAAGATTGTCAAGCCACATACTACAAGAGGTCAACGACCTTCTGGATTCTCCTGTAAGCCCCAGCTCCAGAATTTCGCTTGAAACGACCATTGTCATTACTCATATTATCAACATCTTTTTGAAGCACCGGCGATAAAAAGCAAATATTCGGATAAGGCAGGCGACCTGACTGAAGACTCTTAAGATAAGTCACGCACTGTAATCTTTCTCATCAGGTACTGCCTTGCCAAACGAATAAACTTCACCCATCATAAATCTTTTTTGTTTCTGGCAATGGGTCCATTGCTGAATCTTTCTCTAGGTGGAGCAGCCATTTTGTTTCTTCATGAAGAGCAGTTTGACAACGAAGAACGTTGCAGATCTCTTAGGGGAGCGATAATAACTTGGCTATCCGGGACGCTCTAAACACCATACTAAACGAAGCATAGGTTCTCATTTGTCCGAGTGTCGTGTTATGTCCGTATATCAGAAATAAGACAAGGATGTGTTCTATCTCCTGACCTCTTCTCCTTGTACAGCGAAAGCATAATGAGAAATATAGAGAGCTTGTCAGTAATATCAATTGGCCGGTACAACCTTAACAACTTAAGATATTAAGACGACACAGTTCTGATTGCTAAAAGTGAATGGGAGCTACAGGCTCTTCTGGACGTCGTGGTTCGTGAAAGTAAAAGTAAAGGTCTCACCCTGGACAAAAAGAAGACTGAAGTGATGGTCATCTCAAAAAAAAGAATGCCTCCAAAATGTAGCATTACCATCGATGGCACAGAACTGAAACAAGTTGATAGATGCAAGTACTTACGAAGGATTGTAACAGCTGATGGGAAATGTCACAATGAAATAACAAGCAGACGTTCTCAGGCCAAGTCAGCATTCCAGAAAATGAGAAACATCTTGTGCAACAGATCCATATCAATGGAAACAAGATTCCGAGTAGTTAAATGTTACATCGAGCCAATTTTGTTTTATGGATGTGAAGCATGGTCTATGAATAAGAGAGAACAGCGAGAAATGGGGGCCATGGAAATGTGGTTTATAACAAGGATGCTGAAGGTACCATGGACAGCTAAGATAACCAACGAAGAAATCTTAAGAGAGGCTGGAGTTAAAAGGCATATTATAGCAAAGATAAGAGGCAGACAAGCAAGATTTATAGGACATTTCCTGAGAAGAGGAAAATTGAAATACATTGTGGGAACTGGAAAAATTGAAGGAAGAAGAGACAGAGGAAGAGAGAGAGAGAAGTTACTGTATGGGCTGTCAGTGTGGCTAGGAAGAAAGTCACCGACAGATCTCATAATCAAGTCTAAAGACAGTGAACTCTGGAGAGAAAATATCGCCTACGCCACACGGCACGGCATTTTGAAGTTGGATTAGAATCAAAGATTAGACTTCTCCCAAATTTGTTGACAAAAATGTCCCCTAGCAGCCTCACGGCCTCTAGTCTTCGCCTCCATGGCTGGCAGGCCGCCTCAGGCTCAGTGTCCCCTAAACTTTTTTTTGCGGTTCGTGTGCAAAAGTTTCAGCCCGTGTGCAGAGATATTCTGAAGAAAATTTTGTGCCCAAATTTGCATCGTAATATCACATTACAAAGTATAATTTATGTGTGTAAATAGCGGATGAAGACGCTGTCCAATGAGGCAATCAAGCGGCCCATAGCTGACATAGTAGTCGTGGTAGTAGCAGTAGTAGTAGTAGTAATAATAGTAGTAGTGGTGATGGTAGTAGTAGTGGTAGTAGTAGTGGTAATAGTAGTGGTGGTAGTAGTAGTGGTAGTAGTAGTGGTGGTACTAGTAGTAGCAGACTGAAAGATTGTCAAGCCACATACTACAAGGTCAACGACCTTCTGGATTCTCCTGTAAGCCCCAGCTCCAGAATTTCGCTTGAAACGACCATTGTCATTACTCATATTATCAACATCTTTTTGAAGCACCGGCGATAAAAAGCAAATATTCGGATAAGGCAGGCGACCTGACTGAAGACTCTTAAGATAAGTCACGCACTGTAATCTTTCTCATCAGGTACTGCCTTGCCAAACGAATAAACTTCACCCATCATAAATCTTTTTTGTTTCTGGCAATGGGTCCATTGCTGAATCTTTCTCTAGGTGGAGCAGCCATTTTGTTTCTTCATGAAGAGCAGTTTGACAACGAAGAACGTTGCAGATCTCTTAGGGGAGCGATAATAACTTGGCTATCCGGGACGCTCTAAACACCATACTAAACGAAGCATAGGTTCTCATTTGTCCGAGTGTCGTGTTATGTCCGTATATCAGAAATAAGACAAGGATGTGTTCTATCTCCTGACCTCTTCTCCTTGTACAGCGAAAGCATAATGAGAAATATAGAGAGCTTGTCAGTAATATCAATTGGCCGGTACAACCTTAACAACTTAAGATATTAAGACGACACAGTTCTGATTGCTAAAAGTGAATGGGAGCTACAGGCTCTTCTGGACGTCGTGGTTCGTGAAAGTAAAAGTAAAGGTCTCACCCTGGACAAAAAGAAGACTGAAGTGATGGTCATCTCAAAAAAAAGAATGCCTCCAAAATGTAGCATTACCATCGATGGCACAGAACTGAAACAAGTTGATAGATGCAAGTACTTACGAAGGATTGTAACAGCTGATGGGAAATGTCACAATGAAATAACAAGCAGACGTTCTCAGGCCAAGTCAGCATTCCAGAAAATGAGAAACATCTTGTGCAACAGATCCATATCAATGGAAACAAGATTCCGAGTAGTTAAATGTTACATCGAGCCAATTTTGTTTTATGGATGTGAAGCATGGTCTATGAATAAGAGAGAACAGCGAGAAATGGGGGCCATGGAAATGTGGTTTATAACAAGGATGCTGAAGGTACCATGGACAGCTAAGATAACCAACGAAGAATCTTAAGAGAGGCTGGAGTTAAAAGGCATATTATAGCAAAGATAAGAGGCAGACAAGCAAGATTTATAGGACATTTCCTGAGAAGAGGAAAATTGAAATACATTGTGGGAACTGGAAAAATTGAAGGAAGAAGAGACAGAGGAAGAGAGAGAGAGAAGTTACTGTATGGGCTGTCAGTGTGGCTAGGAAGAAAGTCACCGACAGATCTCATAATCAAGTCTAAAGACAGTGAACTCTGGAGAGAAAATATCGCCTACGCCACACGGCACGGCATTTTGAAGTTGGATTAGAATCAAAGATTAGACTTCTCCCAAATTTGTTGACAAAAATGTCCCCTAGCAGCCTCACGGCCTCTAGTCTTCGCCTCCATGGCTGGCAGGCCGCCTCAGGCTCAGTGTCCCCTAAACTTTTTTTTGCGGTTCGTGTGCAAAAGTTTCAGCCCGTGTGCAGAGATATTCTGAAGAAAATTTTGTGCCCAAATTTGCATCGTAATATCACATTACAAAGTATAATTTATGTGTGTAAATAGCGGATGAAGACGCTGTCCAATGAGGCAATCAAGCGGCCCATAGCTGACATACTAGCGTCAGGGTAGCGAACCATAGCTGACCAAGACCCTTTCCCACCGGTTGGTACCCCGAGTAACAGGCCTGGCCTGGTTAACGGGACAGGGATCGCCATAGTCCCCATAGTGATGGAGTCTGCTAAAGAAGCATTGCACCCCCCCACCCCTTTTTTCTTGCATTTTAGCTGTACTCCGGGACTGAAAAAACTAGCTACCATAACCCACACCCACGCCGATACGATGCCCTGCCTCAACACCTTCACAGCATCGCCTGCAAAGAACACCAGCTCTCAGTTACGTGGAAATAGCACAAGACAAGACAAGATGTATGTAATAAGAAAAAAAATGTTAAAAACCGAAGAAATCAACAAAACATATTCATGTAATACTATCATTTTTTCTTTCTTCACAGCTACTGTAGCCCGGGTTAACATCAGGATATTGAAAAAATAAATAAATAAATAAAAGTGGCAGTTTTATTTTCATGATTTTTTTGTCCTTTTGTGTGTCTGACGGCTCAGCTTAGAGGGAACATTGATTTTTCTCTCTACATCTTTCTCTCTGTATGTAAATTCTTATATATATGAGAATCCCCAACTCTGTCATGAGTAACAAGTTGAACAATGTGCACGCGACGTGCTCAGACATGCTCAACTCTCATATAACATAAAGAATACGAATGAGCACTCACAGTTATAATCTTGTAGACGCGGGAATGGACACTCGCAATTATAATCTTATAGACACGGGGATGGATACTTGCAATTATAATCTTATAGACACGGGGATGGATACTCGCAATTATAATCTTATAGACACGGGGATGGATACTTGCAATTATAATCTTATAGACACGGAGATGGATACTTGCAATTATAATCTTATAGACACAGGGATGGATACTTGCAATTATAATCTTATAGACATGGGAATGGACACTCACAATTATAATCTTATAGACATGGGAATGGACACTCACAATTATAATCTTATAGACATGGGAATGGACACTCACAGTTATAATGTTATAGACACAGCGATGGAGACCAGTGTAATCTGACATTGGCCCCTTTCCTCACCTGGAAGGTCATGAGTTCATGAACCCAACGCAAGCGCCCTCTAGTCGGCCTGGCCGTAGAAATGAGTACCTTTCAAGATAGGGGTTAGAGTATCTTCCCGCAGGGCGAGACACACTAGCCTGCACCACACACATGAAAGCCAACGAATGAGCGAAAAAAGAATAGGATATCGGGGAAGTTTAGTTGAAAGACTAAAGGAGCTTTCTCGAGGGAGAAGAATGAATGAAAAGTAAATAAATAAATAAAACGTATCGGTAGTCAGCCACAGACAGTAGACAGCCTGTTTTCCTGCACGACTGTGGAATATACACATAATTAAATAATATAATAAGATATATGAAGAACAAAAAAAAACATCAAGTTTGTATATTGACAATAAAGAAAAGTGTTTAAGATTCGCAAATGTTTCTGTGGCAATCTACAATCGTTTTCCCTTTTCTTCTTCTGTTGTGTTTTAATATTCTTTAATCTTCAAAATAAAATTTAAAAAAAAAAGAAATTTTTGATACAGTGAGATTGTTTCATTGTTTTCTTTCCCATTTTTCGATAATCCGAAATGCTCTTTCCGTTTCCTGTTTTTCCTGTGTATTTGCATATCCCATTCGCAGACAATGTATCTCCAGTGAATACATAAGCGTTGCTGTGTATTGTGAAATGCTAATTTTTAGACGGAAAAAAACAAACCCCGACATAAAATGCGCATCTAGCCACAACCCACCTGTCTGCACGTGTCTGGATGTCTTAAGTGTCTGAGTGTCTTTTCTCCTTAAATTATGATTGCTTGTCTGGGCTGATGGCCGTAAATGTCAGTTATTGCCATGTTGAGGGTTTTGCCACCTTCTTGCATGTCCTGGATGGGGTCAAGTGGGTGCTGTGGGGTTCGGGATCTACAGAGGGGTCAGGGGTATGAGAGGAAAGGAGGTGTTGTATTTGCTTTCACGATAACCTGTAGTAAAATTCTGAAGTTTTATCTATATATGGCGCCCTTGAGAACCGAGGTATCCCCGGTCTGTCAGCTTCTGTTTAACATCTGATAGCCAAATCTTTATGGGTGGCCGTGTGTTTGGTGATTTAAAACTGGGATTTGTATGATTTAAAACTGGGGTTTTAATGCAAGAATCCGGGTTTTCTTTATATGCGTGAAACTCTCTACGGTAGAGAGCGGAACAACGCAATACCTTCAGATCACCAGATTAAATCACTTCTGTGTTTTTACTTTTCCTGTTCATAGAATTCGACTTATTCTTCTGTTGATCCTCATTTTAAAGGAGTCGATTTTCTTTTCGTTTTTTTTTTATGTAATGTTCTCGCTTCTACACCGCAGAGCAGTTTGGAGTTTGCGTAACATTTGATGAAGGAGAGAGAAGAGAAAGAGAGAGAGAAAGAGAAGACAGAGAGAGAGTGATTGATGAGTGAGTGAAGGAAGGAGGGAGAGACAAAATGAGTGAATGAGTGGGTTGGTGGGTGGGTGAGTGGTTGGGTGGTTGGGTGGGTGAATGAGTGAGTGAGTGAATGAATGAATAATCTTTATTTTTAAAGGGTAAAAAATTGGGCACGCAGGCCCGTCTTACAGTGAATCTTTCACTCCATCTTTCATTCCTCCCACACACCTTCGATTTAATACAGGTATACAAATTACATTAGGAAAAAAAAACCACCACAAAGAGTGTAAGATTAAAGTATTGCATTCAAGTAAAAGAGAAGTAATTAACCTAATAAACTAGCACTCACACACATACATGCGCAGACACAGACATATACATAATCAAAATACATTGTCAGTACAGATCTTCTAACATATGTTTTTTAACAAACGTTAAAATAATTTCTAACAATATATAACAAGTTACTTTTTGAACTATGTCGTTTTAGTATTTGATGGCTGGCGAGCCATGGGTTGAGATAGTGCTGGTTGTTCTATGGAGGCATATATTTATAAGCAAGTAAATAATGAAACGGGTTTGAGTTAAAGGATGAAGTATTACTAATGAATTTTAAATGGTAGGGGAGGGTGTTCCAGAACTGTACTGCAGAGTATGCACGGCTTTTCTTGTACAGATCAAACCTGGGTTTAAGAAAAAAAAAAGTTTTTATACGCTGGCTATGTTTAGTGTTATATGTAAACAGTGACCACAAGTAAGGCGGAACATTGTGCGACAGAATTCTGTGAACAAACTTAACTTTGTTAAAAAATAACTATATTTGAGAGGTAGAATTTTGAGTTGTTTGTGCTGATCTACAGCTTGTACTGGGTGTTTGTCACACATCAGATTTGATGCTCGTTTGTGAAGTGAGTGGAGCCTTTTTGTGTTTGAGACTGAGCTTACATCCCAGATTGTGGAACAATAATGTGAGTGAGTGAGTGAGTGAGTGTGTGAGTGAGTGAGTGAGTGTGAGTGTGTGAGTGTGAATGTGTGTGTGTGAAATCTCTGTTATCTGTTAGCCTCGTTTCTAGTTCACATCACAGTGTATTAAGAATTTCCTGATGTTCCAAAAAAAAAAACAGTAAAAAAAACCATTGTATATAAAAAGTCTTGTTCTCAGATTGTTCATCCTTTGCTCGAAGTCTGCTTTTTCCCCACCTACAAGAAATCTTGTGTCTAGCCCAGGTAAGAAACAAAAGGTCAGAACTGTGCTTCTTCCTCGCGTGCTAATTGTACAAGTCTCTACTCATTCTACCTGGAGGGAGAAGGGCCCACGTTTCTCTGTCCGGACACAGCGCTCGAGGCACGCCCAAGTTTTCTCGTTCGTCAATCCGTAGGGAGCCAGTAACCAGACATAGGGCGTTTCCTAGTAACCTGCACCGCGGGATCAAAATTAGGTTGCCGGCGCAATCGTCATTAAGTTCAGTCAAATGTGACTGCATGCGAGGGTCCATACTAGGATATTTGGCGCCCTTAGTGAAGGGTAACTTGGCATCCCTTAATGAAGAGTAACTTGACGCCCCTAGTGAAGAAGGGCAAATTGGCGCCCGCTGTGAAGCGTAACTTGGCGCCCCGAGTGAAGGGTAACTTATCTGTATAAAACCAGGGGCGTAGAAGCTGCCCGATTTGGCAGTCATTTACCCCATAGCTGCCCAAGACCCTGCCCCACCCCTCCGTTGGCAACCCCAGTACCAGACCTAACAAGGCTAAAAGGGGGGACAGGGATCGCCATTGTCCCCATGGTGGTGGAGTCTGCTAAGGAGATATTCCAGACCCCTTACAATTTTTCAGCTCCATTCAGAGACTTAAAAAAATAGCCGACATGACCCGCTCCCAAGCCGACGCAACCGGCTTCCAAGCCGACATCACTCGCTCCAAAGCCGACACGACCCGGTCCCAAGCCGACACGGTGTTATGCCTCAACATCCTCAACGCATTGGCTGCAGAGAACACCCGCTCACAGTTGAGACTGAAGAAGAAGATCTATATAAATTTATGCTCTTCAAAGATCGGTCCGCCTCAGTACTTCTCTGATGTCTGCGTCCTAGACGGGTGCCTTGTTGACCTTATAAAAGCCTAGTTAACTAACAGGGGGAGGGCGAGGCGAGTGAGGGACTTATTATCATTATACTCATCATCACCTGCCACTCCCTTGAGAGCATAGGCCTTATGATAAAGGCCCTCCAGTCATCCCTGTTCTTGGAATTATTCTCTGCTTCCTTCCACGTGTATCCCTTGTCTCTGAGCACTGTCATCATTTCTCTTCTCCAGGTAAGTCTAGGTCTTCCTCGTTTTCTATTTCCTTGATGATTCCATATCAGTGCCCGTCTTGCTATGCTGGTGTCGGGTTTCCTCAGAGTGTGGCCAATCCACTTCCACTTCCTTGATATGATTTGTAGATTCATAGGTTCTTGTCCTGCCCTTTCCCAGACCTCCTCGTTCCTGATCTTGTCCTGCCATTTAGTGTTTAAAATCCTCCTCAAGCAGTAGTTCACGAATGTTTGTATCCTCTGTTGTATTGTCTTGATCATAACCCATGTCTCCAAACCATATAGCAGGACAGTCTTTACGTTTGTATTGAAAAGCCTAAGTTTGGTTCTTGTTTTGATGTTCTTAGATGACCATATTTTGTTAAGTTGGATAAATGCTGACCTGGCCTTGGTTATTCTAGCTTTAACATCCTCTTCCGTTCCTCCCGTATTTATCCACTATGCTGCCTAAATATGTGAAATACTCTACTTCCTCATCTGGCATAAGGGACTTATGAGATTGGTAATTAAGTAATTAAAACTGTTCCATTGGTACAAACCTACTGTGTCCCACAACCCTAATTTTGAAGAACATCCGACTACAACCATCCCGGTTCTTGGATCCTTGTTAGCCAACAATTCAACCTATAAATATCATGTCTACTATGTTTTCTCATCGTCTCTCATACTAGACACAAAACAAATATACCAGTGTGTAAAAAACACAACTAACAAAATAAGTTTAGTGCGACAACGTCAAGACACTCATCATGAAAAATACACAATACCAATAAAAGGTTCAGACCGACATTCCACACATCAGGACCTAAAAAAAAAACAAAAAAAAACACACACACACACACACACACACACACACACACACACACACACACACACACACACACACACCCACACACACACACACACACACACACACACACACACACACACACACACACACACACACACACACACCCACACCACACACACACACACACCACACACCACACACACACACACACACACACACACACACACACACACCACACACACACACACACTATCTCTCTCTCTCTCTCTCTCTCTCTCTCTCTCTCTCTCTCTCTCTCTCTCTCTCTCTCTCTCTCTCTCTCTCTCTCTCTCTCTCTCTCTCTCTCTCTCTCTCTTGCCCAAGTGAGCCCTCTGTTTTTATCCACTCTTGCCCAAGAGAGCCCTCTGTTTTTTTTTCCATTCTTGCCCAAGTGAGCCCTGTATGTTTTTTTCCCATCTTACCCAAGTGAGCCCTCTGTTTTTTTTCCGCTCTTGCCCAAATGAGCAATCTGTTTTTTCCGCTCTTGCCCAAGTGAGCCCTCTGTTTTTTCCCACTCTTGCCCAAGTGAGCCCTCTATTTTTTCCGCTCTTACCCAAGTGAGCCCTCTATTTTTTCTGCTTTTGCCCAAGTGAGCCCTCTATTGCTCAACATCCTCTCAGTTGTTCTTCTCCATTGTTCGTATAGTTTCATCTTGCATTCTTACATGTGTGTGTGTGTATAATATTATATACTTTTGTATATCTTATTAAATCGAGAGTGTGGGAAGCATGACAGATGGAGTGATAAAGGGCAGAATGTAGGACGGCCCTGCGCCCCCACCTCTTCACTCTTTTAAAATAAAGATCGTTCATTCCTTCAAACCCTTACTTCTGTTCCCCTGTGGTGTCCATCTTAGTGCTATTTTTGGTAGTGAGAAGATATACATACAACAGTAAAACTCCAGTATCTTTGCCATTAAGGCATAAGGAGTAATTTTTCCATGACCTTCGGCACATGAAAGTCTGATGTGATCAGTATCATGCCTGGCCGGTTTACCTTCCCAGATTTCTCTGGTACCCATTTTTAGAGGCTGGGCGAACCCCGGGACAGTTTGATGTGTACCATAAACAAAAATCCCAACGCAGGGACTGAATCCGGTACCACCGGATTAGCAAAGCGAGCTCCTAACCACTCTGCTAACCAGGTCGATATATACACACACATATATTCAGCAACAGCAATTCATTGGATATTAACATCATACACAAGTAAAGCATTATCAAATGAGTGAGGGCTCTCTTAACACCTTTATCATAAACACTAGAACATAGCAAGCAGTCCCTCCTTATTATGGACAGCTGTTAATTAGCATCATATCAAAACTCAACGTTACATATATACTATATGTGCATAAAGATTACATCAAACTCACGGCAAAAGAATAGATGAACCATCGTCCAGGGTCTCTTACATAATAAAACTCAAGAACAGGCAGCGTGTAGGACACACTTCTGCAGGGGCTCCGTACTGTGCCACTGCACGTCTTGCACTCGTTCCTTGTGGAAGTTGTAACACCGGTTGCCGTCACGTTAAAAAATCGCATAACACAAGAGAAGCTACATCACTCAGCCCCAAGACTCCATCGCCAGAAGTAACAGTAAAACAACCAGAAGTAGTAATGTGTGGCATCATCATCATCATCATCATCATCATAAGGAAATGACACGCCTATGTGGCTCCGGGGGCGTCGTATGAGTGGTGGAAGTGTTTAAAGTATTAGTCTATCATGGTGAAGGTTGGTGGTTCGAATCGGTTGGAAGTTGCCCCCAGTTACCCAACTATAGAGATGGGTGTACCTGACTTATTTAGGAGATAGGGAAGGAAAGACGGCCTGGGGTGTGCTGATCATGTCTCCCTTTAGTGTGCCAACAGGTCAAAGGAAGTATGGACGCTTGACATTTCCTAGACACTTCCTTGGCATAACAGGGCAACTTTTATCTTTCTTTACTCATGTGGCACGGCACAGGCAGGCAACCCTCGTGACTGACAACACTAATACAGGTAGGCAGAAAACAGACATTGTCTCACCTTCTCCTCCTCCTGCCCCACGCC
>CM019714.1:47273-80919 GCA_009760885.1 Achatina immaculata
TTGTTTTGTCAGTTGTCATCAGTTTAGTTTATTTCGCATTAAGATAAAGGTTTTGTTCTTCGCTATTCTTACAGACTGACATAATTAGTTTTTTCCATTCTTTTTTGTGTTGTGGACAGTAATACTGTGTCATCAGCATATCTAATCTCTGGTATTTCATAACCTCCAATTGTTATGGCATCATAATATTTTTTGTCTACATCTTCTCTAACATTCTTCATTATATTTTCAGTATACAAGTTAAATAAGTAAGGCGACAATATGTACCTCTGACGGACCCCTTGTTTTATGTCAAACCAAGTTGTTGTTTCACCATTTATTCTTACTAGAATAGTTGGTCTATATACAGCAGTGATGTTAATTGTACCAAATCTGTTGTAAATCCCATTTTTCCATTATTTCCTAAAGTTTCTGGTGTTGTACACAATCAAATGCCTTCGAGTAGTCTATAAAAGATAAATATAGATTCACATTAAACTCTCTGTTTTTCCCTATTATTAATCTTATGATTAAATTATTGAATATCTGATCTCTTGATCCTCTTCCTTGCCTGAAACCAGCTTGGACCATATTGACTTCTTCTTCTATTTTCTTACGAAGTCTACCCATTATGATTTTTAACAGAATTTTACTGGCATGGCTAATCAGGGCAACAGTTCTGTAGTGTGTGCATAATTTCAGGTTACCTTTTTTTGGCAGTGGTACGAATATAGTTCTTTTCCATTCTTTTGGCCAAATACCTGAATGCCATATCTTTTTATTGGCAGAAATGCAGATGAAGTCACTGACAGCAATTATTCAGGAAAGACTCTGGCGATGGTTGGGACATGTGCTCCGAATGACTGACAACTCACTACCAAAAACAGCACTAAGATGGACACCACAGGGGAACAGAAGTAAGGGTAGACCAAAAGAGACGTGGAGAAGAACAACAGAAAAGATGTTGAGCATTAGAGGGCTCACCTGGGCAAGAGCAAGAAAAAAGGCAAAGGACAGGCATTTGCGGAAGCTCCATATGCCCTGGGCACTTAACGCTCAGAGAGAGAGAGAGAAATATATCTTTTTACATAGTGCATGATAGATTGTCACACATTTCTTTCCTCCTGCTTTAATAAGTTCAGCTGTTATCTCATCACATCCTGGTGATTTACCATTTTTCAGATTCTTTATTGCCCATAAAACTTCTATTATCGGTTTGGTTCTTTCTCCTCCAATAATAATTCACACTGTTCATTTCTGCTTTCACAGTCAGTTGTTTCATACATTCCTCTGCAATATTCCTTCCATTTTTCAGAATTTCTTTTCTCTCTGTCAAGGTATTTCCCATTTCGTTACAAATTACAAATTACATTTAGCTTATGTGTGAAATTTCTAGTCAATGTCTTCACTTCTTTAAACATTTCACTATCTCTTCCACACTTCTGATGTCCTTCCATTCTTTCACAACAATCTTGTATGTATTGTTTTTTGTCTTCTCTTATGTTTATTTGTACTTCTTTTGTTAAAGATTTATATTCCTCTTTGTTGCTGTTTGTTATTTTCCATTGCGTCTTCATTTCTCTATGTTGTTTTATCAGTTCTAGTGTGCCTGCTGTAATCCATCCATTCTTTTGTGTTTTATTTACTGGAACCATGTCTTTAGCTGTTGTTATTAAGATATCTCTGGCCTGCATAGCCAAGTCATCTCGTCCTGTACAGCAATCAGGATTTCACAACGGTTCTTCACTTTTATACCATATTGTTCTGTTATTTTTGTAAGACCAAAGCAGAGTGGTCTTGATCCAGTAACTGTCTATTTTATCGTTATCTTCATGTCTGCTATTAATAACTCATGGTCCGTGTCACAATCAGCACCTGGTATAGTTGTTGCTGATGTTATACTTGATCTCCATCTTCTTTGCATTAAAATGTAATCTATTTGATTCTTGGTTTTCCAATCAAGTGATGTATATGTGTAAAGTCTTCTTGGATGTTGTTTAAAAAGTGTGTTAGTGATCATTAGCTCATTTTCCACTCAAAATGCCATTAGATTATTGTCAACTGCCTCATTTCTATGTCCTATACTAAATTTCCCCATGTCATATCTTTCGTCTTCTGTTCTTTCTGTACCAATCTCTGCATTAAAATCCCCCATTATTAATACAGTATCACTTGACCTCATATAGCACATATCACTTGAACTCATATAGCATATACACATCACTGGAATTCATCTAGCATGTACAAATCATTTATGCTAACATGGCACATGTATACATCAAACAAATTCACAAACCTTTCTCTCAGATTTTTTTTAGCACTCACATTTCACTCATACATTATAAGTACAACACTCACATTCATACAGCAGAAACACACTAGCATTAGCCATCTAGCTCACTAGTTCTTAACATATGACCCCCATGTGGCCCATGGAAGCATGTTCCATGATACATGGGTCAGCAGATACTGGCTCAATTAAAATAAATCTTAGCATCATCTGGGATCTATGCACTGCTTTATTTTTAATGAGCATCAACGGCTGTTCCCAAACCATAAAGGGAGTACAGAGTTTTTCTCATGCCAGAAAATGTTCAAAGCTTTTCTCATGCCAGAAAATAGTCCAAATCTTTTCTCAGGCCAGAAAATAGTCCAAATCTTTTCTCAGGACAGAAAATAGTCTAAAGATGTTCTCAGGCCAGAAAATAGTCCAAAGCTGTTTTTGGACTGGAAAATAGTCCAAAGCTGTTCTCAGGCTGGAAAATAGTTCAAAGCTTTTCTCAGGTTGGAAAATAGTCCAAAGCTGTTCTCAGACTGGAAAATAGTTCAAAGCTTTTCTCAGGTTGGAATATAGTTCAAAGCTTTTCTCAGGTTGGAATATAGTCGAAAGCTGTTCTCAAACTGGAAAATAGTCCAAAGCTGTTCTCAGACTGGAAAATAGTCCAAAACTGTTCTCAGGCCGGAAAATGGTCCAAAGTTGTTCTCAGGCTGGAAAATAGTCTACAGTTATTCACAGGCCAGGAAGATAATTTAGAGAAGACAGTCTTGGAAAGGTACATAATGGGAAAAAGAAAGATAGGAAAACAAAGGTGAAGATGGCTGCAAGACATCGTTGATGATCTGCAAATGGACGCATCAGCAGCAAAGTGTCTTGCTTACAACCAAGAGGCCTACAGGAGAATTATAACTTAAAAAGAATGTGACCAAAGAAAGGACAACAGGCTGGAAAATGATGAGAGTTTGCTCCACAAGTTTCTAGAAGTGGAAGAGCAACATCGATTAGCCATAATTTGGATCTGTGCAGTTTCTTCTGCAGTAAGTCAGTATTTCCCTAAGTCAGAGTTGCCTGCTATCGCTTTTGATGCATGATCTTTACTAAGTACAACCCAACAATGAAAATTGGAGATGAATACAGACAATCTATCTGATGGTTAAGCGAGTCTTGTCTCCATATACCACATTAAAATTTCCTACATACTGCAAGTGATATAAATACCACACTAAGAGAAAACATTTATATTAACTCTTCCATTCTGGATTTAACTTCCGTGCTCTGCCTGAACAAATTTTGATTAGAATTTTTTGTAGAAAAAAACTGGAAGGAAGTTACTCTATATTTTTAAAACGTGGGTTAGAATTGTGATATTTTTCATTTAATATAGACCTTGCCTGATATACTGAGAACTGATTAGCATAGGTGTGCAAGATCTAGCAACACTGCCATTGCTGTTTTGTAGTCAAAGAGTTAAGTGACTATGTTAAGCTGAATGTCTTTCACAACAAACCTGAAGAGCCGCCTTGTGCAAAGAATCCTGTCCCACAGGGAGAGGGGCATTCCTCAATTCTGATCCTCGCTGAAGAACATGGATGGCAGCTGATGCATGCGTGTCCAACTCCATGTAAGTATGTGTCTGCGCATGACAATACAACATGTGATTACTTACAGCTAACATGATAAAATAACACAAAATCAGGATGATGAATCATGGAAGAAAAATCATTGGCAGGCGGAAAAAAAATAAGATAAACCTCCATTTCTGAGAAGTGAAAACATTTTGTTGAAACATGTTTTTTGACTGGTAGGCTGTCTTGCAACATACAACATTAGAATATACAGCATACAACAATTAGATATTTATCTGTAATTGCATCAGATGCTTTGACAGCATAATTCAGTGGTTTATGAGTGTGAACATGGATCAGCTAGAAAGTCTCATTCTCAAGCTGCCAGTCCAAACCAGAAGTACTTTACTGGTACTTAATTCTTTTTTCTTTCATTATTCAGCAGTATTATCAGTTTTTTTTTCCTCTCTTAATCTTAGGCTCTTAATGTTTGAGTGTCAGGCACACTTAAGGTTGAAAGTCCAAAAAAATCAATGACAATTAGTTGTTGCTAAGTCATGTTTAGTTCATGATAGACATTTTCCTACAGTAAAGGTATTTCACAAGGTTTTCTAAAATTTATTTCATTTCCTTTTTTTTCTATTCATGTCTCACTGAATTTCTTCAGTAATATCTGATCAACGATCATAACCACAGAGATGAAGACACTATTGGGATGCCCTTCTATGGCAGTCACTAACAGCAGGGAAACTGTATTAAGCCAACAGAGTGTGTACTTGCTGTCCAAGGATGTACACAATATGAGGGCCATGCAGAAACCTACACTGACTGTATCTAATCAGGCAGCAGTTCAGTACTTGCTGTCTTCAGTAACAACCAACAGTGGTAGGGTAGAAGTTGCTAAAGATGCTAAGAATTAATTAGTTATGGCTGTAAGTCACATCACTCAGAAGAATTCCTGCATTACCAGATGTCACTAAATGAAGCACCAGTTTCTGCTGAAATATGATGAGCAGATTCACAGTACAAATGTTATCAACATGCTGATTTAGTCAAATATCAGACATTAACAAGTGTTAGCAGGTTGATTTAGTCAAATACCAGACATTATAACAAGTGTTATCAACATGCTGATTTAGTCAAATACCAGACATTATAACAAGTGTTATAGACAGGTTGATTTAGTCAAATACTAGACATTATAACAAGTGTTATCAGCAGGCTGATTTAGTCAAATATCAGACATTATAACAAGTGTTATCAACAGGCTGATTTAGTCAAATACCAGACATTATAACAAGTGTTATCAGCAGGTTGATTTAATCAAATACCAGACATTATAACAAGTGTTATCAACAGGCTGATTTAGTCAAATACCAGACATTATAACAAGTGTTATCAACAGGTTGATTTAGTCAAATACCAAACATTATAACAAGTGTTATCAACAGGTTGATTTAGGCAAATGCCAGACATTATAACAAGTGTTATCAACAGTTGATTTAGTCAAATGCCAGACATTATAACAAGTGTTATCAACAGGTTGATTTAGTCAGATGCCAGACTTTATAACAAGTGTTATCAACAGGTTGATTTAGGCAAATACTAGACATTATAACATGAAATTAAATAACCCAGTTGCTGACAAAATAAATCAGACATGACAATTTTGCAGCAATGCATGTTATAAAACAACTCCTGGACACTGATATACTTTGTTTTCTATATCACCAGCAGACAGTGGGTTTGAAGTATCATTTCATAATAAATCTTACACATGCACCAGCCTTTCCTTTTCCTGTGCATTTTTAAAAACATTTTAATTTATCATGCAAGCATATTTTTTAGTGTACACAGATTGTGTTATGAATATTTTTATGTTTCTCTTGAGGAGAACTAATGGTACTTTATCTGAAACTGTTTCTTCTACTAATTCAGCTGTCCCTTCATCCTCTGGACTGTCTGATTGTCATAGCAACTCTTTTCCCGTGCCACAGGAAGAAACACGGACGTTCAGTTGGATGCCGAAGTAAAAGCGCGGGTCTTGATCTGTTTAGGGGGTATAGTTGTAAAATGGAATGGAAAACAGTATCTCCATGTACTTCCGTGTACTTATTATGTTTCAAAATATAACTAAATGTAGAAAATTTCATAGATGCAGAGCTTTTTAGGAAAAAAGAAGTAATGTGATGTTTTTAGACAATGATTGTACCCAGCTCACCGTCGGCTAGGTCTAGATCTACACTACTTACCATCTGAGATGTCTAGATATACTTGTCGATCTCGTATTGTGATTCTATGTTGCATTCTCACTAAATTAATGTCTGAAAAAACCTCCTAACTACTTCTCCAGTCATCTAATATGTCTAGATCTACTTGGGATACATTCAAAAGCAGTGAGGTGGTCACAGGCCATGTCAATACCCTTATCTACATCATCAAAAATTGAAAATTTTCCATGTTTCTCTTCCTTTTTTCTCGCTCGGCATCGCTCGTAACTAAACACTCTTTCACCATTTTGAAAAAGTGTCACCGGAAACGCGGACGAAATATGTACAATCTAAATGTTACACCGGTTGTTTTATTGAAACAAACCAAGAGTCGCTATATCGACCATTGGCACAAATCGGAAAACTGGAAGGATCGCTACAGTGAGCAATGGCACGGGAAGAGTGTGCTCTCTTGTGATAATGATGCAGCAGCACTGACATCAATTTCTACACATTAAATTCTACATTAATTTATTGTAATCTTACATCCTTCCCGTTCCGCTAAACGTCACATAGGGCCCGCATACTAGTTCGCTACGATTTCCTGTCTTGGGCGAGTTTTTCAATCTCATCAAGGGATGTTATGCCCACTGAACTGGCCTCTCTTAACAATGTCCTCTTTATAGTTTCAGGTGGTCGACCTATTTTTCATCAGCGTGTTGTGTTCCACTTGATAACTTTCTGGGGAATTCTCTGATTGTTTCTTCTCATTACGTGACGAATATATCTTTTTCTGATCACCCATGAGACAGGCTGTTGTTTGCTCAAATAAAATCAATGTATTGTAATAGTTAAACTTAAACCTGGCGTGATGTTAATGACATCAATAGTTAAATTTAAACCTGGCGTGATGCTAATGACATCAATAGTTAAATTTAAACCTGGCGTGATGCTAATGACATCAATAGTAAACTTAAACTTGGCGCGATGCTAATGACATCAATAGTAAACTTAAACCTGACGTGATGCTATTGATACTGCTAGTTAAACTTAAACCTGGCATGATGCTAATGACATCAATAGTAAACTTAAACCTGGCATGATGCTAATGACATCAATAGTAAACTTAAACCTGGCATGATGCTAATGACATCAATAGTAGACTTAAACCTGACGTGATGCTATTGATACTGCTAGTTAAACTTAAACCTGGCATGATGCTAATGACATCAATAGTAAACTTAAACCTGGCATGATGCTAATGACATCAATAGTAAACTTAAACCTGGCGTGATGCTAATGACATCACTAGTTAAACTTAAACTTGGCATGATGCTAATGACATCAATAGTAAACTTAAACCTGACGTGATGCTATTGATACTGCTAGTTAAACTTAAACTTGGCATGATGCTAATGACATCAATAGTAAACTTAAACCTGACGTGATGCTATTGATACTGCTAGTTAAACTTAAACCTGGCATGATGCTAATGGTACCGTTAGTTAAACTTAAACATGGCATGATGCTAATGGTACCGTTAGTTAAACTTAAACCTGGCATGATGCTAATGGTACCGTTAGTTAAATTTAAACCTGGCGTGATTCTAATGACATCAATAGTTAAACGTGATGCTAATTATATCAATAGTTAAACTTAAACCTCGCATGATGCTAATGATACCGCTAGTTAAACTTAAACCTTGCATGATGTTAATGATACCGCTAGTTAAACTTAAAACTGCCATGATGTTAATGATACAGCTAGTTAAACTTAAAACTGCCATGATGTTAATGATACCGCTAGTTAAACTTAAACCTGGCATGATGTTAATGATACCGCTAGTTGAACTTAAAACTGCCATGATGTTAATGATACCGCTAGTTAAACTTAAACCTGCCATGATGTTAATGATACCGCTAGTTAAACTTAAACCTGCCATGATGTTAATGATACCGCTAGTTAAACTTAAACCTGCCATGATGTTAATGATACCGCTAGTTAAACTTAAAACTGCCATGATGTTAATGATACCGCTAGTTAAACTTAAACCTGCCATGATGTTAATGATACCGCTAGTTAAACTTAAAACTGCCATGATGTTAATGATACCGCTAGTTAAACTTAAACCTGCCATGATGCTAATGATGCTGCTAATTAAACTTAAACCTGGCTTGATGCTAATGACACCACTCTCTAGTGTGCTGACAAGGTATCCCATTGGTAAAATAAGGTTGACAGTAAAACTTAATAAAAGTTGAACTAGCTACTATAAGCAATACTATTCAAACATTTGGCACTGTGCATGGCAGATCTCTGAGGTATAATTCTAGCAGGAGACGATGGGGGGGGGGGGGGCGCAGGGGGCTGGGAGGGGGGAAATGGGGGATGGGAGGCTGGGGGGGGGGAATGGCTTCCATTGTTAGACAAATAAATCTGATATGATGGCAGTCTGTCTTTCTGTTGCAATATGTACATTTATGTGGAGGCATGCAATGGAGAAAGAGAAAAAATTGAAAGATGGAGGGAACACTTTAACACCCTACTAAACAGAACACAAGCAGCACAAACAATAGACATACCTGAAGCAAAAACGGAACTAAACATCAATACAGGACCAATAACAATAAGTGAAGTAAAGGAGGCGATAAAGAAGCTAAAATCAGACAGGGCACCAGGTGAAGATGAAGTGACCGCTGAGATGTTGAAAGCAGAAGAAACAGAAACACCAAAACAACTTTGCCGGATATTACAACAAATTTGGGATCTAGAAAAAGCCCCAGAGGAGTGGAAAACTGGGCTTATAGTAAAACTACCAAAGAAGGGTGACCTCAGAGATTGCGGGAACTGGAGAGGCATCACTCTACTGCCACTCACCAGTAAAGTATTTTGCAGAATAATCATCAACAGAATTGTACCAACACTTGAGGAAAAACTTCGGAAAGAGCAGGCAGGATTTAGGAAAGGAAGATCATGCATAGACCACATATTTGTACTTAGACAAATATTAGAACAGGCAAATGAGTGGCATAGCACAACATATGCATTATTCATAGATTTTGAGAAAGCCTTTGACAGTGTCAACAGAGATGCACTGTGGAAACCTAAGATGGCATGGCCTCCCCCATAAAATAGTTAATGTAATCAAAGCCCTATACGAGGGTTTTTAGTGCAAAGTTATCTGTGGAGAACATACCTCCAGCAGCTTTAGGGTACAAACAGGAGTGAAACAGGGATGTGTACTATCACCAACATTATTTATCTTGGCAGTAGACTGGTTAATGAAGGAGGCAACATCAGACAAACGCAGAGGATTACAATGGACCCTTGACACAGTGCTGGAGGACCTTGACTTTGCGGACGACATTTGTCTATTATCAAGCAGTCACAAAGATATGCAAGATAAAATAAACAAGCTAACTCAGAATGCAAACAACATAGGACTAAAGATCAACGTAGGAAAGACAAAGTTAATGAAACAAAATGTGAACAACAGAAATGTACTCAGAGTAGATAACAAGTTAGTGGAGGAGGTCAATGAATTTGTATACCTTGGCAGCAGAGTAGTAGAAAATGGAGACAGCACGGAGGACATCAACAGCAGACTTACTAGAGCAAACCAGGCTTTTGCAATGCTGCAGACTATATGGACATCCAAAAACTAAGCATAAATATGAAAATCAGGACATTTAAGAGTAATGTTCTAAGTGTACTACTCTATGGAAGTGAATGCTGGAAAATCACCAAAACCATAGAAAACAAGTTGAATTCTTTCCAGACTAAATGTTTACGAAGAATTAGAAAAATATGTTGGCCAAACACCATAAGAAATAACATCTTATTAGCAGAAATGCAGATGAAACCACTGACAACAATTATTGAGGAAAGACGCTGGCGATGGTTGGGACATGTGCTCCGAATGACTGACAGCTCACTACCAAAAATAGCACTAAGATGGACACCACAGGGGAACAGAAGTAAGGGTAGACCAAAAGAGACATGGAGAAGAACAACAGAAAGGATGTTGAGTAATAGAGGGCTCACCTGGGCAAGAGCAGAAAAAAAGGCGAAGGACAGGCATTTGTGGAAAACCCTTGCGGAAGCCCCATGTGCCCTGGGCACCTAAGGTTCAGAGAGAGAGAGAGATGCAATGTAGAAACTGTAGGTGTTCTCCGTAGCGTTATTTTTAATGATTCTGACTGTATCGCCCACATATTAAACCCACATAGAACGAATCCAGCCTTGTGAAATTGACAGCATGAACCCATACCCTTATAAGTTATCATACAATTTATAAAAGGGTATGAACAACTCTACCATCGCGACTTTCGTCTCATTCATACAGCGATTAAGAGGAGACATGTTTATATATATATATATATATATATATATATATATATATATATATATATATATATATATATAGAGAGAGAGAGAGAGAGAGAGAGAGAGGGGGGGGGGATGACTGAATGAATAATCTTTATTTTTAAAGGGTAAATAATTGGGCACGCAGGCCTGTCTTACATTCTGCCCTTCATCACTCCATCTTTCATTCTTCCCACACACTCGATTTAATATAAGTATACAAATTACATTAGGAAAAAAATACATATCAAACGAGTGTAAGATTAAACTATTACATTCAAAGTAAAAGAGAAGAAGTAATCAACCTAATAAAATAGTACTCACACACATATACACGCGCACACACAGACATGTACATAAACAAAAATACATTGTCAGTACAGGTCTTCTAACATACGTTTTTTTACAAACATTAAAATAATTTCTGAGAGAGAGAGAGAGAGAGAGAGAGATGGGGGGTGAAGGAAAAAATGGTAATTGTGATAAAGAAAATTGATTGGCTTATCACTGAAAACTTATCACAGAATTGACAATCACTGTTGTTATGAAGGTCAAGGGCCATGAAACATGCGCAGTTGCAATGATGCTTCGCATGGGGTCAAGGGGCGAGGATTTCAGTATCAGGCATCACCGCACTCAGGACTCCCATACATACTCCACCGCAAACTCCTACATCCACCGAAAAATCTGTCTCCTAATAGTTCCCGTCAAATGTTGGATGTTTATTATACGTTTTCGCCCACTTAAGTGCAGGTTTCCTTCCAGTTCCCATACTCTGTCCCAACTTCATCAGTTTCTGTACATGCACATTGTCCATTCACTCCCTCTCTTCATCCTCTGGAAGTGTGTCTAATACGGCTTTCGCAATGTAGTTCTTATCCATGTTTAGTCTGTCTTGTATTTCAGCCTGTCCAGCCATTCTATCAGCCAACTCGTTTCCGTGCTCATTCGTATGCCCTGGACTGAAGATCCGCCTTAATCCCCTCACAAAATCATGAAAATGGAAGATATAAATAATGGCGGCCGGCACAAATCACAAATAATACACAAAATTCACAAATAATAAATAAAATAATAATAAATTATAATATTATAACAAATAATAAATAAAAAATAACACGTGCTGCAACCATCAGAGTAGAAAATATGGCAGGTAAACATCAACCAATAAAGCAAGAAATTAGGCAATGATGTGTCCTCATGCCAGATTTCTTCTCATTCTACAGTGAAACTATCATAAGAAAAATAAAAAACAAACAAGGAATTCGAGTTGGAGGCTACAGCGTGAATAATCTGCGACTTGCAGATGATATAGCAGTATGTAGCCAAGAAAAGAAAAGAGCCTACAGAAATTATTTGATATAGTAGTGACGAAAGAAGAAAGGAAATATTGGTCATACAACAAAAGAAAAATCCATCTAAATTCATTGTTAAGGTACAAGAAACAACCCTGAGACAAGTACATAGGTTTAAATATTGGGGCACTCGAGTAACATAAGATGGAAAATGGACATCTGAAATCAGGAATAGAATATACCAAGCCAAAACAGCTTTCCAACAACTGAGAAATATCTTGTGTAACCCATCTCTGTTAATGAACATCAGAAAGAGAGCTCTACAATGCTACACTGAGCGTATCATACTCTGTGTAAGTGAGCCATGGACAATTAATAAACCAGTGCGAAAGATCACCAGAGGCAATAGAAATGTGGCTCATTAGAAAACTGTTAATAATACCATGGGCAGCTAAAATGACAAACTTAGAATGCCTTACAAAAGTAAAATATGAAGAGGAGGCTTGAAAACATCATCAAAACAGGGAAGATATAATAGGAAGAGATGCAAGGGAAGACCAACGGAAAAAGACATGGACAGATTAACGCGATGGCATATATATATATATATATATATATATATATATATCACCAACTGAGCTGATGTAGAACCATGGTAAAATGGTAAAACAGATTCTTTCTTCGTGTACTGTGTATTGTACTTGCTTGTATTACTGAACACTAAACACGTGTTGCACACACTCTGCTCTGTACTGTGTCTATTACGTTTTAACATGAGCATTAGGCCCAGTGACACAACAGACGTTACATTGGTATACTCAGTGTAACAAGACAACCCAGACAACAATAACCTCAGCTACACATTAATATACGACATGAACCAGTTACATGTAATTAACCTCAACACCACAGTTAACACTTAACCAATAACCACAGGATTCAGCAGACACAAATCCGTAAATGTTTAATGATAAAATCCCATGTGTTCGATGTGTGTTGCAATGATGTGGAGTGTAAACCTGATGAGAATAATTACAAATGATCATAAAAAAAATATGCGTCATTATCATCATCATCATCATAGTTACTATACAGTACAGAAACAATGGACAAAGTGAGACACTGACAGATACCATCTTGTACCGTCTCGGCGGGTGGTGAACAGCGGGGAATGACGAGACAGAAAGAACGATAAGTTGATGTAAATTACAGAGGATTGTAAAGTCTTGAAACTAAACAGATTACGGTGTCGTGTAGAAAGAACGGGAGAGAACAGGGACATGAAAATGATGCTATGTACAATAGATGAAGAAAACAAGACCGAGATGTAGACCAAGACATCATAGAAAAGAATATACAGGATATTGTTGTCACCAACTGGAGAGAAAAGATTATGCATAGCGAGGAATGGAGGCGAACTTTAACCTGCAGCACCAAGTGTGAATGATTCGGAAAGCTGCGGAACCAGAAGAGTTTGGATAAAAGGGGGTTCATCTCCATTTTTTTAGACAGTCGAAATATCACTCTGGACATGGATCTGCACAGATGTGTAAGACCTACCAATTCTACCAGTGTGTTTTTGGGGGGAAATATTTAAAGAAATGACAAAATATTCAGCTCGAATTTTATTAATTGTCAACCAGTTCTCTTTTAACTTACCTGAAGGACATGCAAGGCACTTTTCGCTTGCTAAATCAAAATACTGCATGTTATTGCAGTTTCCCCTCTTGCAGCAGCTGTAGTCGTCAAAACAGACCACTGGCTGTCCTGTGCTTCCCTTGTCACCCAGAAGACAAACTAAAATAACCAGAAGCAAATTGTGTTTCTGCATTTTTCATTGTTTCTGAAAGAAGAAGCAAAATATTGCCAGGAGATGCTTTCCTATTACATGTCATGTTTTTCAGATTCTTCTTCTTCTATTTCTTCTTCTTAGTATTTCTAGGTCCTCTTCTTCTTCTTCCTAGTATTTCTAGCTCCTTCTTCTCCCTAGTATTTATAGCTCTTCTTTTTAGTATTTCTATCTCCTTTTCTTTTTCGCTTCTTTTTTTTCTTCTTTTTTTTCTTTCTTCTTCTTCTTAAAGAATATATGTTTGAAAAACTGTACTGAACATGTATTTTTGTTTATGTATGTGCCTGCGTGTGTGCTGGATATTTTGTTAGGCTAATTGCCTCTTCTCTTATGTTGTGAATGTAATAGTTTAATTTTTCACTACTTTTACACTCTTTTTTATATGTTTTCCCTAATATAATTTGTCTACTTGTATTAAATCGAGTGTGTGGGAAGAATGAAAGACGGAGTGATGAAGAGCAGAATATAAGACGGGCCTGCACTCTCAATTCTTTACCCTTTAAAAATAAAGATCATTCATTCATTTTTCTTCTCCAATACTTCATCTTTCTTCTTCTACTTTTTCTGCTTCGTCTTCTACTACTTCTTCATCTTCTTTATTCCTTGTTTTCCTAGTATTTCTAGCTCCTTCCCTTCTTTGAGCGTGATGATTACAAAGAATCAACATATCAGTCTTCGAAGCTGAAAATGTTTGACATAAACCAGGAAGCAAAAATCAGAAACGTGGTTGACTCATGAGGAGACTTTTAGTTGATTTAGTTCTTTTTTTTCTGGTTTTATTTTCTCTCATGAAATTCTTCCTATTTTTCTGTATTTCAAAACAATATATATATATATATATATATATATATATGAAATACAGAAAAATAGGAATATATATTTCATTTTGTTATTTACTGTCTGCGCTTCTACACCACAGAATAGTGTGGAGTATACAAAACATTTGATGTCTGTCATCTTCTACAACATAAGGTAGTGTGGAATGTATATTTGTCCCTTCCAATAATTCTGTGTATGTCTGTTAGACATAGAGAATGTCAGTGATAGAGCAACTTGGCGGTATCAGGTTCTTCAGAAGATCTCTCTCCAGCATGTGCTGTTTCAGGGTTTCTTCCTCTTGTCTGTGGCACTGCGCGCAGTTTGGTGCGCGGTCAGCTGTCACTGTGTGTAAGTGCTTATTCAGGATGGCATGTCCTGCACGCAAGTGTAAAAAAAATGGCACCTTACGCCAATGAATAGGAACACGAAATAATAATCCTTCATAAAATCTTGGTCTTTGTATTCACACAATGTCAACTTACAAGGTACAAGAATCAAATGAATCGTATGAACGTGATGTTACATATCATGCCGATATACATCATCATAGAACCACAACAATACGATTTTTAAGGGCATGCATCTTTCCCATCGCAACATATGCCTGTGAGACCTGGACACTTAACAAAACAGCTGAGAAGCACATAAATGCCTTTGAATGTAAATGCTATAGAAGCGTTCTCCAAATATCGTGGACACAAAAACGAACAAATATATCTATACTGCAAGAGCTTAATATTGAAGAAGGCTGGCTAGTAAGTAGGATTAAAGAGAGAAAACTTAAATATTTTGGACACATTAAACGTCATGATAATTTAGAGAAGACCATATTGGAAGGATACATAATGGGAAAAAGAAAGAGAGGAAGACCGAAACGAAGATGGCTGCAAGACATCGTTGATGATCTGGAAATGGATGCAGCAGCAGCAGGCCATCTTGCTCACAACCGAGAGGCCTACAGGAGTGCTGTTTGGGAGGCAAAGTTCCGCAAGGGACATGCAAAGGAATGATACATCATCAAATCATTAAAATGTTTCCTTGAACAAAAAGGGTTCAGCTCTGATTGTAAATGCACACAGTTAAACTACACATACCTGTTCCTATCTAACGAATAACTTTCCTCATTCACTTTTGAACAGATGACACACGGCTCCCAATGGTCGCTAGCTTCTAACATGCACAGCATATGAAGTCCCTGACCTTAAACTTCTCTTCTCGTGGTATATACATGATCAGCGACGGACTTGCAGGACTGGAGAATTCCGTTTTACGCCGGTCTCTCGCCAGTGGGGTTGCCAATCAAACCGGGCAACTGTTTGCTTTGTTATCTACTCCTTACACAAGCTGAAGACCGGGCATTGGTGTTTCCAACATAAGCAGTTGATGAGGTATCCGGGACTTGGGGTTTGGCAGGTGTGCATGTAGGGGTCATTCATAAGGAAGATATTAGAAGTGTATATAACTACACGCTAACGAAAGTGTGTGACAGTATTGGTATTGATGAAATTTGTCATCACTCACAAAAAACCAGGGTCAAAATCAAGACCTAGACGATGACAGACAAGTAAGGGGGGGGGGGGGGGACAACCACATGGTAAATCTGAAGACAAACTAGACCTAAAGGTTGAGAAATACCAGGAAAGGTCATGAAATGCACTGAAAGGTCAGGATAGCTCAAATGTGTCCACACTCGCCTGCACAACAAAATAGTTAGTGCACTCGTATACTTGTTAAGTGGTTGCTACCTTCGACTTCAGTCCCTGCTGCTTCAGTCAGTCAGACGGGCTCCTAGTTCATCCCATAGCTGAGACAGAGAAGACGCGATACTGAGCACACACTTCTTTTGTGTGTCGACTAGTCAGAGGAGACTACACATGATATTATAATATATTCTCAACATATTCCAAGAAATGGCTGATTTTAAAAATAAAATAATGTATTTAAAATGAAATTATATTATTTTAAATTTCTTTTCATTTTTCAACGTAGTTCCTGTCACGTTCAGTGCAGGTTAACCATAGCTTCACTAATTAATTCCTGGAGAATAAAAAAAAAAAAAGATTCTGACTGAATATTGGTCCAACTGTGCCTGGCCACTTTAATCTCCAGGTCGGTACTGAACTTCTTCCACCTAGCGCATCCATGAGGGGTCAAAACACATGATAATCACGTGGTGCGGGGACGGATGAATTTGTTAGATGTGGAAGACACTTCAAGGCATATTTTAATTTGTCGAAACCTTGCATGAGCTTTGTGAGGCGCCGCGTTATCACACTGTAACAACACACCAGAACTGAGCAAACCGCTGTATTTAGACCTGGTTATAGTTGTCTAGTAGTTCTCAAGCAGATCACAGTAAGCTTCGCTGTTGATAGTTGTTTCTCTGGAGATGTAATGTTCCAGGATTTAGCCTTTACAGTCCCAGAAGAGTCTAAGCATTAATTTTCTGCCCAACAGAACTGTGCGAAACTTCTTTTATTTCGGCGAGGAAGAATGTCACCACTCCTTGCTGGCTTACTTTGCCTTTGGCTAGAAGTTATGTACCGAGCAATCATCTCCAGTGACTGTACATCATAGGAAGCTTTCTCCTCGTCTGTTTTAGCTTCAGAACTCCAGACAATCATGAAACCAATAACTGCGCTTTGCTCTTCTCTTCTGCATGCTTCCCGGAGAGCATCCATTTTTTACCTGGTCTGTCTCATATATATATATATATATATATATATATATATATATATATACACATATATATATATATATATATATATATACAGGAGAAGTATGCAAAAAAGTGCACTGTAGTCTTCATATTCTCCCTGTGCTGCTGTCACCACAAAATTTTCAGTAACATCATCTTCACCCTGAAGAATGATTTCACTGTCTGTTCTCTTTCCCTTGTTGAGACGTAGATTTGAGCAAAGTGACTTAAGCTGATCTTGAACATTTGCGATTCGTCAGTATAATTTTTTTCTATTTTTTATTCTCTTCCTTCGACCACTTCCTTTTATCAGTTTCCTTGTAGCATTATTGCTGCCAATACAGTTTCACCACTTTTAATGACTGATGATTAAGTGCTTTTTGTCTCTTCTGTCTGTTTATATTGTCTTGTCTCCTTCCTTATTTACCTCTCGGTAGTGAGGAGACATCTTGATAAGGTTCGGTGCTGTGCTTCATGTAATGGGATATTAAGGCTTCTGTGATTTCCTCCCGCCATCTCTTGCGTGGGCGGCCCCTACCTATGTTACAGTCTATTTGTACTGTGAAAATTTTCCTTGTCCTATATTTTCTGGTGATAGTCGTGTAACTAAACAAGGCGGCTGAAATATGAATCAATGAGGAAAAACCGGAAGAAGTGGAGAGTTTTGAAAATCTTGGATCACAAATAACTAATAATGAAGATACAATGAGGGAAATTAAAAGGAGGACATCTATCACTCTTCAGAAAGTAAAACAAATAAAGAATCTGTGGAGAGGAGCAGACAGAACCACAGAAAAGAGATTTTTAAGGGCATGCATCTTTCCCATCGCAACATATGCCTGTGAGACCTGGACACTTAACAAAACAGCTGAGAAACACATAAATGCCTTTGAATGTAAATGCCACAGAAGAGTTCTTCAAATATCATGGACACAAGAAAGAACAAATATATCTATATTACAAGAACTTAATATTGAAGAAGGCTGGCTAGTAAAGAGGATTAAAGAGAGAAAACTTAAATATTTTGGACACATTTAAACGTCATGGTAATCTAGAGACGACCGTCTTGGAAGGGTACATAATGGGAAAAAAGAAAGAGAGGAAGACCAAGGTGAAGATGGCTGCAAGACATCGTTGATGATCTGCAAATGGATGCATCAGCGGCAGACCATCTTGCTCACAACCGAGAGGCCTACAGGAGTGCTGTTTGGGAGGCAAAGTTCCGCAATGGACATGCAAATGAATGAATGAGTCGTCTAACTTGGCCAAACTATTTGATGTTTGTTTTTTTAGGTAGTGTAAAACTACTGTTACTTCAGCCTTTGCCCTGATGGTGTCATTTTTATGTGGCCTTTTCTTGTCACATTTAATGTTTTTAAACGTCTCATTTCTGTTGTGATGATTTTCCTTTTCTTTTTTGGTTGTTAGTGTCCATGTTTGACATTGATAGCACAGAGTTGGGACAAAAATTGTATTGTGCAGTGCCCTTTTTGTTTCAGTTGTGATGTATCTGATTTTCAGTAAATGTCTCATTTGTCCAGTAACCTAATTTACTTTATCCCATCTGTTCTTGGTCTTGGGGTCACTTTTCCATGGCGATGACATTGTGCCACCTAGGTATTTGAAATGTTCCACTTGTTTCAAGGGCTGGTTGTTTGGATTTCTTCTCACACGATTGTCATGACTTCCGTTTTTTCAGTGCTTATCTTCATGTTATGGCTTCTACATGCCCTTGCTAAGTTATCCATGTTCTGCTGTAGGTCTTTTTCCTGATCTAGACATAAGTGCTTGATCGTCAGCAAAAAGGAGTTCGCTTATGGTCCTCCTATTGGGTATGTCTTCTTGAAGGTGTTGCTTTATCGAAATTGTTTCTCGAGTTGGGCTGTTGGGCAGCTTTGTGGTTGAGTTTCTACTATGTATGTTAACTTCTTTGCAGATGTTTTCAATGTGTTATGATTATTAAAGGAGATAGTACACATACCTATCTCACTCCAGATTTTATAATGAATGGTTTGAAGTGTCCCGCATTTGTTCTAACTGAACACTGACATTTTCATATAGGTTTTTGTATACGTTGATCAGATGTGTACTAACTACATAAGATTTCCCACAGTTTACGAGGTCTGACACACACAAAAACGAGACTGGCCCTTGGGAACCAAGAGTGGAAGGGAAAAGACAAAGATTTGATTACAGAGCATGTTCTAACCTGTCACTGTAAGGTTCAACTCCATCTCTTTACACAGCACCAGTGGGCGCGTGTTCAAATACGAGACGTGTACCTGCACTCGGTAGGAAAATAGTGCTGTGCAAACTGAACAGTTAGTTAACATCAAGTTTCTTGTGAAGCTGAGGAACTTCGATACTTGTCAGTCATTAACAGAAGCTTATTGTGATGAATGCTTGTATCGTGCATGCATTTCTGAACGGCACAAACGATTTTCGGAAGGCAGGGAAAGCGTGAAAGATGATAAACGTCGGTTGGATTTTGCACAAAGATAACGCGTCAGCCATAGCGCTTTGTCTGTTACGCAGTTTTAAGCAAGTCACGTCACTATGCAAGAGCACCCACCATATTCGCCAGGCCTGCTCCCTGTGACTTCTGCCTGTTCCAAAAGATCAAGTTGGTGCTCAAAGAAACCCATTTTTTCCTGTATTAGGCGTGAAAGCAAAGGCGACGAAGGTCTTCAACAACCTTTCAGAAAATGATTTGCAGAATTGCTAAGAACAGTGAGCACCTTGTTTACAACCGAGAGGCCTACAGGAAGGCTGTTACGGAGGCAAAGTTCCACAAGGGACATTCAAATGACTGACTGACATCTCTATTATTTATCGTTGAAAGTATGTGTGCATCCAAATATCTTTTCCATGCATGTAATTATGTGAGATTTACAAGGAACAAGCTTTACGAACAGCAACAAAGCAATATCTGGGCTTACACCTTCTACAGACAACAAGAAGGAAGCCATATTGGATTTCACAGGCAAACGAAGGGGATTTAAATTATATAGTATACTAACCCATTTTTAATTAAGTTAGTTTCCTGAGCTTTATAGAAGTTGGTGCTATTATTGCATCTTCCATTGGACTTCGAGCTTTGTGCAGATTTCGTCACTGTCTCACATTTAAAAAAATACTGACCAGAATGTCTGTTTTTAAAAAAAATATTCTTACTTCGATCTGCGGACAGTTTAAAACATTGGTATACACGAGAGTTATACTTTTAACACAGTACTGATATTTCTTTTGTGAAATCCAAATATCTTTTACATGCATGTAATTATTTCCTGTATTGAAAGTGTGGGTAAAAGTGAAATGTGATAATTGTGTTATTTCAGTTTTGTCATATCAGTTTTATTATTCCAATTTTAATTATTTTTGTTACACACATAATATATTTCTGCTAACGAATTTAATGTCTGTAGAGTGAGATTTCTGCGATAAGCAGCATAATGTTAGACAGGCCTGTGTGCCAGTTCTTCACTCTTTGCTAATAAAATTCAATTAATCAATCTATTCGCCAAATTTATCTTCTCTGACATTATCCTTGTCTATATTAAAATGTATACGCGCACTATCAAAACAAAGTATCTGATTTTTAAAAAACAGAAAATTTTCTTTTTGCATTTTTTATAACATATTTGCAGACTCTCTGGGGGAAGTACGTGTTAGTTGTCAAAGAGTTAAAGTAGAAGATAAGTAAATTTCAGCTGCCAGTTCCGTTATCTCATAAGAGAAGAAATTATAGCATTGAAGGTAGATGGAGTTCTATATTTCAGTTTTACAAGAAGAGATAAAAACACGAAAGAAAGAACTGAAAAAAAGTTTTTTCTTTTTTTTTGGGGGGGGGGGGGGGCTTCTAGTAAGAAAGACGGGCACCATTTTTTTTCCTTTAGTTTTTCGCGTATTTGTCTGTTGTGTTGTTTTTGTATGTGATCCTTGAAAAAAAAAAGGTTTTTGCCGAAATATTGGATTGTTGTATGTTCTTGATTTGTGCGTTCTCATCTTACTTTCTGCTATTCTCGTTTCTGTCCACTTTCTTCTTTTTGTAAGACTGAACCATACACCTCTGTCTATCTTTACTACTAGAACCAGTTTTAGCGCTGTCGTCATTTCTCTTGTCTGCCACATTCTAGCAATTATAGCTCATGTATTGTGAAGATCTTTTTCAAGCCCCATAAGGGAAATGGCTTTCCGTCACAATTTATTTTAAAATATATTTGAAACAGAGGCTACTTTAAGTAGGATGAAGTGCAGCAGTTTTGATTGATGACAAAATACTTTGTAAATTAACATAGGACATAGTGGAAGATGTGAGGTACAGTTTTACAAAGAAATACAGAAAAAGAAAAGGTGAGAAAAAGGTTAATAACAGGAGATAAGAACAGTAAAACTGGACCATCCGCCTCCTTCTAACTGCTCTACTTGAACTATTTTTACCACAGTCATTATCATAGGACTGACAAGATAATTTATAATTTTCTAAGGGATAATGTAAAGAAAATCACAAATTATTTTTATATCACGAAGGATGCCTGGATATCCATGGGATGTGTCAAGAAGATTGTCAGGATATGTATGGGATATGCCAAGAAGGATGTCAAGATACCTATGGGAAATGTGAAGAGGGATGGCAGGATATATCTGGGATATATCAAGAAGGATGGCAGGATATTTATCGGATTGTCAGGAGTTCATTGATGATGATACTAAATTAAGAAGTATGATTTTCATGAAAATCCTCCACCATGCTCTGTCGTGTATTTTTATAAACGCTTGTTATAATAATAATGACTCTTTTTATCTAAGAAGTCGCGTTTTAAAAATATATATGTTCTATTTGTGAATCTTGCCAATCATCGTTTCACTGAATATGACTGATTGGGAAACAACAGTATGACTGATTCTCCCATGATTGGTTCTCCCATGATCCGTTCTACCAGTGTTGGAGTAGCGTAATGTCCTTTAGTAAGTCTGATAGTTCTTTCGGAATTTGACATCTTTCCCTACAATGTTAGCCTAGTTGTTAACATCTCAACAATGATAACAGAGTGTTGTAAAATCACAAAAGAAATATCAATACTGTGTTAAAAGTATAACTCTCGTGTATACCAATGTTTTAAACTGTCCGCAGATCGAAGTAAGAATATTTTTTTTAAAAACAGACATTCTGGTCAGTATTTTTTAAATGTGAGACAGTGACGAAATCTGCACAAAGCTCGAAGTCCAATGGAAGATGCAATAATAGCACCAACTTCTATAAAGCTCAGGAAACTAACTTAATTAAAAATGGGTTAGTATACTATATAATTTAAATCCCCTTCGTTTGCCTGTGAAATCCAATATGGCTTCCTTCTTGTTGTCTGTAGAAGGTGTAAGCCCAGATTTTGCTTTGTTGCTGTTCGTAAAGCTTGTTCTTTGTAAATCTCAAATAAAGTACAAGTTTGGGCCTTAAGAGGTGAAATAAATCTTTTATTCTTATTTTAGTTTATTTATACAGAAACAGAATATTAAGCATAAGATCTCTGCGCCATTTCACATAATTAAAAATGCCAAGTCATGGCCTGCTTTCCTGCTCATATAGGTAGGGACACATTTATTAAAGATATCATGCTGTAATATATTTAACATTTTAATCTAAGAAATAATGGTATAAAAGTATAAAAGCGATAATATCAGACATAAAGCATACCTCTTTCGGGCAAAGTTCTTGCGGTAAAAGGCTGAGAATTCTAAGAATAATGCAGGATAACTCAGATGTTCCGCCACACGGTGGTGCTTTTTGACAAGCGGTATATTTGCGACGTATTTGAGGCAGGAACCCCCACCCCAACCCAAAAAAAATTTTTTTTTTTTTAAATATTCGTGATCTATTTCACTGCTTAGTATGTGAAAACATCAGGAATGATAAATGAAGTGACTTTTGACTTGACTTCTCCGATCCCCTGGTTTACGAGTTTTCACTCTTTTTTTCCCTCCTGCCAGAAACTGAATTTCTTCCGGCGTGACGTGCAAGATGGCGTACGTTTTTTTAACGCTCTCGCCGGCATGCAGAAATCAGTGGAATTCCGCTTGATCTGTCACACATCACGTACCGAGAGTTGGGCATAAGGCTAACAACCTTATCCTGGGACCTATCTAGAGGCGACTCCAGATGGGAACAAAAGATATCGTTACGGAAACTCGTAGAGAAACCAACCGAGCATCAGGGATGCCAACTCCGATGAGCTCATTCGTGACAAGGATTTGATTCTGGAACGTAAGAACGATGGCAGCATCAACTAAATTAGACTCTTTTGAAAACAAATGCCTAAGGAAAATACTCGGCATCAAGTGGAACGAATTCAAGAACAATGTAGAGATAAGACAGATGACTGAACAACAACCAGTCTCACGGGTGATCAGGAGAAGGAGATGGACATATGTTGGTCATGTGATGAGAAGAAATGATCAGAGAATCCCAAAACAAGCTATCAAGTGGAACACAACAGGCCGAAGAAAAAGGGGCAGACCGCGTGAAACTCTGAAGAGGACATTGTTAAGAGAGGTCAAATTAACCGGCATAAAATCCCTTGATGAGGTTGAAAGACTCGCCGAAGACAGGAAAAATTGGCGAACTACTTTGTGAGCCCTATGTGACGTTTAACAGCACGGGAAGGATGTAAGATATAAGATAAGAAGAAACTGAAGCATACAGGTCCTCTTCAGTTGTTCTACATCTTCATAGAGAATGTCGGTGATTGAGGAGTTTGATTGTATCAGGTTCTTAAGCAGGTGGTGGTTAACAGTTTATAATCTGGATTACAATATATGTGACACCAAAATCTTTTAAATGATTAGGGCATCAAGGAAAGGGGAGCGCCATAGAAATGTTATTTTATGGTTTATTATTGTTTATATTTTGAATTACATGTATATACCATCATCATCATCAGGTGCCGTGCCGGCTGGCGTTGGCTATTATGCTTCTCCAGAGTACGCGATCCTTCATGCAGACCATCAGTTCAGTTGGTGATCTCCTCTCACACCATCCCGTCAGACTGTCCAGTATCATTTCTCTTGATCTTCTTTCTTCTATTTTTCCTGTTGTTATAATACTTTCAATGCCCCCTCTTCTCATTGCATGTCCTATGAAAGTACATTGTCTCTCTCTTATCCTTTTGACAAGGTTTTTTTTTTGTCTCTCTAGCTCTTCTCATACATTTTTCATTAGTTATTTTTGCTGTCCAGGAGATTCGCAACATTCTTCTAATAAACCACATTTCTGCTGCTTCCAATGATTTTTGTGCAGACTTGCCTATTGTCCATGATTCGCTTCCATATAACAAGATAGGTTCAATATAACATGTTAGGACTTGTTTTCCAACATTCATTGATAAGGATGTGTCGGCTAATATATTTCTCATTCTCTGAAATGCAGTCTTTGCTTGGCCTATTCTGTTCCTAATTTCTGTTCTGCATTTCCCATCTGAAGTTATTACTGCTCCAAGGTATTTGAATTTTTTCACCTGCTTTAGAATAGTTTCGTTTAATTTAATACTGCATGTTGGTGGATTCTGTTTCTTAGATATAACCATAGTCTCTGTTCACTTTCTTTGGCGACTTTATCCAAGAGATTTTGCAGGTCTTGTTGGTTCTCAGCTATCAGTACTGTGTCGTCAGCATACCGAAGGTCGTTAATATTGTATCCTCCAATTTTTATGCCTGGTTCTGTGATGATCGTTCATAGAATATTCTCGCTGTACGCAGAAAAAATGTATATGTGGCACGAAAATCTTTTAAGTGCTTAGACCCTATAATGGGTCTTACGTGAGTACTGTCTCCCTGGCTACGTCAGTTTTTTAAGCAATCAGATCTGATGTTCCCTGTTTCACAAAAACTATGTTAAGATAAGTGTGTTCTTAACACAGCTGTTTCCAGGGGATAAATGAAGAGAATGAAAGGTCAAGTTGAGCCTAACGCAGTAAGACTGAATTCATTGCTTCAGGGAACAGAAAATTTCAAAGATGGAGATGAGATATTTGAAGAAACTTTATTGCTAAAATCTGACAGTAATGAACCTGAAGATGATAACATGAAGGAAAAAAAAAGGGGGGGGGGTGGGGGGAGGGAGAGAGAGAAAAGAAGAAATGCAATCTTTATCATCAATACTTGCCAACTGTAGAATAATATACGTTTGATCTCTTTTATTACCCACATTCTTTACCTTTATCTTTTTCCTCTTTTCGTTTAATGTTTTTCTTTTTTTACCGATAAGATTTTTTTTTTGTTATGCTACGAAATGTAGCCAATTTAATTATCCTTTGTCACGTTCATGGAGGAGCGGGTGGAGGTGGGAGGTGGATGGAATGTTCACTTTTGCAGCCAACTTGTCAACAAATTCCAAGGTATTTAACTCACAATTGCATCTTCGAAAGATGAATAAATGAGTTATTTCCCCTAAACAAAAAAATCTAAATGCAGAAAATGTACGTTTGTATCAGAAGAGTTTTTCTCTTATTCACACTGCGCTTGCTTTTAATGGTTATACCATGTTAAGGGTAGTTTATACTTAATAGTATAATCTTCCTTCAGTAAGATAGATAGGAACCAATATTATCTTATATCATTCCTTTGCTGTCAAACGTCACATAGTAGTTCGCCAATTTTTAAGAGACAGGAACCAAGGGAATATATAAAAAAAATAACTTTGAGCTTTACGGTATTAATCCAGTTGTCTTTCTTGTCTCACGTTTGTGTTTTGATCGCTTCAGTGTGAATGTTATAAATTGGCCAATTTTATATATTAAAGTTTGGGATATTACTAATGGGGAGTTTAATGAGCATATTATGCGTGTGTGGGTGTGTGCTCACTGTCTGTCTTTGAGAACAGATAACAGTTCCCGTAGCACTGTGTGGGGAAGAGGTGTGAACAGTTCCCGTAGCACTGTGTGGGGAAGAGGTGTGAAGCGTTAGTACCTCACATTTCTAAGTCACAGGGGTAGGGATGTCAGTCAGGAATAACCGTCTGTTTGGCAGGCGAGTGTACTAACCACTACACCACCGCGGCGCTGAAAGTTATGAATTTATTTTAAAATCTATAGTAACATTCTACGAATCCTTTTTTTCCACGAGAGAAGCAATTCCAAGGGAAATTAATTCCTAAACCGTAATGGGGCTGTTGTTTTCTGAATTTGTCCACTCTCTTTTGGTCTCACGAACTCCACAATGTAGGAGAAATAATTTGAGGGCAAAACAAAAAAAAAAACAATAACTCTCAAATTAGTAAGATTATTTTTTTTAACATGCAGTTACTCTCACCTTGGTAAGAATAACAAACAAGAGGATACACTCACCTTGGTAAGAATAGTAAACATGGTCCTTTAGAAGATATTCTGAAGGGTGAAGTTCTTACATCAATCATCTTTAAACGTCTTTTCGTCCAGATCGTTGTTAGCATTAACTCTGATTTGAAGACGATACTTTCAGTTTTACTTGATGAATCCATATTTAAACATATAAAACTTTGCTGACAGCTCTGTTACAGAAAACAAAACAAAAAAAAAACAAAAAAGCACAACTCCTCAGATCATCAAAGGAGTGACAGTTAAGACAGAGTTTCGCCTATTTAAACTTCTGACGCTCGAAGGCGGGAGAAACTCTTTGGGAGCAAACCCGCCAGGGGCCTGTTAAGTCGCTGGTTTAAACTGCGCCATGATACAACACACAACAGAACTGCAGAGTTCTACATGCCAGTGTTCCTCACAGTCGTTTGTTCCTTATTAAATATGTTACTAACTTTCTCGATTAAACCAGAGCGTCACGTGACTACGCTGTCCGGACTGTCATGTACGCCTCTTAAAATACGTCATAAAACATCTATAAACAGAATCACTTGACACACTTTAAAATATATGTGTTAACTCTTTATAGCATATCGTTACATTAAAAACATTTACATATGTAGAATCAAACACTTTTATTTTCTGTAACTTACTTCCCTATTCTGTTTCTTTCAAGCATTTTATTTGAATTCCCTTGATGTAAGGAACTTATATATAGCCTTACTAATACGGTTATTAAACTATACTTTCTTGTTTATAATTTATAATAAAATTTGTTTCCTGTATACACTATCTTTTTTTTTAAAATCTTTACCACATAATATAAAATATTCGTGTTTGTTACCTGCAGACTAAAGTCTAGATAATATATCTGCTGTTACTTCATAATTATTTCAACATTTGCGCATCACAGTATAATGGTAAAAGTAAAAACTTTTTTTTAAGAAAATCTTTTACAATAGCATTGTAATCGACGGACAATCTAATAAATATTCGACATGCGTGAGCCGTTTAAGACGGCTTTTACCTTATCATGAGCTGTTTAAGACGGCTTTTACCTTATCATGAGCTGTTTAAGACGGCTTTTACCTTATCATGAGCTGTTTAAGACGGCTTTTGCCCTATCATGAGCTGTTTAAGACGGCTTTTGCCCTATCATGAGTGTTTAAGACGGCTTTTGCCTTATCACGAGCTGTTTAAGACGGCTTTTACCCTATCATGAGCTGTTTAAGACGGCTTTTACCCTATCATGAGCTGTTTAAGACGGCTTTTACCCTATCGTGAGCTGTTTAAGACGGCTTTTACCCTATCTGAGCTGTTTGAGGCGGCTTTTGCCCTATCATGAGCTGTTTAAGACGGCTTTTACCCTATCGTGAGCTGTTTAAGACGGCTTTTACTCTATCGTGAGCTGTTCGAACGGCTTTTCAAAATGTTAAAAATAACACAGTTATGTGTTACTAATATGGTTTTGCTCTGTGGTCCGGAGTTCGTAATTTTATATTGTGGCAAACGCAAATACAGACACGTCATCGTTTACCAGAAGACATCACAGAAGTTTGTTTTTTTTTTTAATTACACAAAAAATGTTCGTGTGTCATGGATTTTGTTTGGCCAAGAGTTAATTTGAAGAAGAAAAAAAAAACTAATAACAGTGAAACTCAGAAAGTAAGCACTCTTTAATGCAGATGCAAAACATGAATGGAATAATAAACTACTAAGTGGCAGACAATCGTATAAAACATCATTTAAGCATTGTATCACATTACTATACTATTTCATAAAACTGTATCATAGTGTTATCATGCCATATATCACATTATCATTGAATGACATGAAACATACAAGCATAACTTATCTAACCATTGGTAGAAAACATCGTGTTACAGTGCGCAGTAACTGCACAAATATCTACAAGTTATAATATCTTTCCTCTGAGATAAGCAAATCTAATGGACGGGTTTTATAAACAATTTTAATACTTGCCATTCAATATCGAATCTTTTATATATAATCTTATATATATATATATATATATATATATAAGCTGTCACTGTTTATATTTTGGTCTCCGAACTTGTCCCATAAAAAACAAAACTACAGCGCAGAATCGCACCTTCGCTTTACGTGACTTCACATATCTTGCTAATAAAAAACGGTAGGCCAGTGTTTCCCAAAGTATGGTGAGCCAGGTACCACTTTTGGTTCATGGTCTTAACAAAGTACCACTGACCAAAAATAATATCAGGTTTGGGTGTAGAAACACATTATCAGATACAAAATTTTACAAATAGGAAATAGCGCGTCTTTGGCACAGTAAAGTTATAGACCACAGTGTTGGATGGTTTGGCTTCGAAAAATCGTAGACAAAGAACTTTAGATGTGATCAGTGAAAATAGATATATCTGGGATTTGAACCACGGACACTTGTAGGGCAGACAACCGTCTGGTCACGAGAGTACATCGGTTTCTTGTCCTACCGGTGTCTGTGGTTTAAATCCCAGATAATTCTATTGTCTTTTTTTTTCTGTTCCTCACATCTGAAGTGCTTTGCCTACGATTTTTCGAAGTCCAGCCATCCAACATTGCGCTCACAAAACATTACCATTACTTTATTTGTTAACCAGCTCGACAGTATGATATTTATTATCATATTATGAAAATGATATTATGATATTTATTATCATACTCTACACAATGATATTTATTTCTACACAATGATATTTATTATCACCCTCTACACAATTATATTATTTATTACATTCTCCAAGGGGATACTATACAGCAATATTATACTCTAAACGCGTCTCGATTTCTTTACTAAAATGATTTGGCACAGCCTTGTGTTGTTAACATTCAAAAAAATAGTAGACAAAACACTTCAGACGTCAGAAATGACAAGAGAACTACCTGGAACTCGAACCACAGACTCCATTAGGGCAGTGCGGCATCTTAGTCACGAGACACAGCGCGTTATCCATCTAACACCTCGAGGTTACTGGTTCGAGTCATAGGTAATTCTCTTGTCACTTTTTATTCCACTACACCTAAAGTACTTTGATTATAATTTTTCGAAATTCTAACCATCTGTGATGCGTCACTTTACTGTATGGAAACTTTGTTGTTTCATCGATTTGTTGTTGCTAAGAGAAACAAATTATGTTGCTCCTAAACATACCTCGACAGCTACACAGACCAGGATGGTGACACCAGAAAGGAAATTAGAATTAGAATTGCAAAAGCAGCATTAATCTTCTTAAGAATATGTGGCACTCAAAAGTTATAAGCACAAAAACCAAGTTAAGGTTATTCAATTCAAATGTAATATCCACCCTCATTTATGCATGCGAGTGCTGGAAAACAACTAAAAAATAAACAACTTCTTCTTCTTCTTTTTCTTCTTCGGCGTTCGAGGTTGTTAGTCACATCAGATCCTGATCCCTGTCGACATGGCAAAGTCCTCTCCAGATCCTGATAGGAGCCCCAAAGCTTTTCCCCAAGCTTGTGTCCTCTGGCCATGTCTTACGTCTCAGGTCTGCATGGTTTGGGTACTCTTGTAGGATATTTTCTGGAATCTGGACTCCACTGTTACATGGACACTCATCTGTGTGAGACATTTTAAGTCGATGCAGGTGGCTCAGTAGTCTGCAGTGGCATGTCCTTAGGCGAAACAGGATGGTTTGATGATGTCTTTGTAGTTGGTTTGGTTGCTTTTTCCATTCACATCTGCACTGGTTACTTATGATAGTTTTCGCCTCTTGGTAGTTTACTGGATGATTTGTTTGATCCTGATTGCTGCCAGCTTTGGATAAGCCGTCAGCTATTTCATTGCCAGCTACTCCACAGTGGGATTGTACCCTTTGTAGGGCCACGGTTGTTGACATTGTAAGGTGCTTCAGTTCTGTATGTTTGCCTGTGGGTTGTTTGTTGTTTTTAGATATTCTAGAAGTGCCCTGCAGTCTGTGAAGAAGGCTATTTTGTGTGGTGGCTGCTGGTTTTCTGTTTTAAGTGTTCTGAGGGCTTCAATGAGGGCTGTTGTTTCTGCCCTGTAGTTGGAGGAACTCTTTCCCGTCGCAAAGGCCTTTTTGGTTTGTCTCCCATCTGTGTATCTTTATGTAAACACCTCCATTTTTTACTGATTTTTCTGCTGACCCATCTGTGTACACATGTGTCTATTCAGCTGGGTTGTATTTGCTGTCAATCAGCTCCTGGGTCACTGTCTTCATCTGAAGTGTTTTTAGGTAGTCTTTTTTGTGTACGCCTGGTAGCTCTGTGAGGACTGTTATCTTTTCACAGTGACTGTGCTCCTCCACAATTTGGAGTGGTTCAATTTCTTCATGAGAGGTGGGAGGGAGGTCTTTATAGTGTTGTTGCAGTTGTGTTGTCAGTTGGTTGAAGCTGGTTCTTTTCAGTTTTTTGTTTTTTTTGTGGACTGTTTTGTTCACAGGGTGGGTTATCAGGCGTATTAACTTTTGTTTGTAGATCATTAGTTTTTCTTTGAGCCTGACCTCAAGATGTTGAATTTGCGTGTATTTCTCCATCTCCGTGATGGGAGTGCTCTTCATTCCTCCTGTGATCAGCCACAGGCCAGTGTTTTGCACTTTTGTTAGGCAAGCAGTGTTTGTGTTGGACGCTGTGGCCCAGGCTGTCATGCCATATTCAAGTGTTGGCCTTATGGTGCCCACATATGCTTTTTTAATATGTTGCTGTTGGCTCCACAGGTTGTGCCTGCCAGTTTTGTTACCACAGCTTTTTTATTACTTTGTTGTCTGTGTCCAGCAGGTGCGGCTTCCAGGTTACTTCTTATCCAGTTTCACTCCGAGGTATGTTGGCTGTTGTGTCTGTGTAAGCTCTCTTCCTTGTATTTCTAGTTTAAGGTTTTCTGTTTTGTTGGACAATGAGTAACAGGTGGCTGTGGACTTTATTAGGTTTATCATCACTCCCTATTTTGTGGCCCAGACTTCTATGGTATTTACTGCTTCCTGTATTCTATGGGTTGCTCTTGATGTTTCTTTTTCAGCAGGGTTTCACATAGTGAAGTCATCTGCATGCAGGGCGTGGGATATGCTGTTGGGCAGTTTGTCTGTGATATCACTGATGTATATCAGGAAGAGAGTGAGAGAAATAACTCCTCCCTGAGGAACACCTTGGCTTAGGGTGACTCTGTGGCTTAGTTTTCCATTCATCTTGACCCTGGCTGTTCTGTATCTCAAGAAATCTTGTATCCACCAAAACATTGTTCCTTCAACCTTGTTGTTGAGTAGTTTCAGGAGGAGACATTTTTTCCATACTTTGTCAAATGCTTATGTTAGGTCTAGAAAGATGGCCAGAACTTTTTTCTTCTCCTAGAATGAGTTTTCTATTTCTTGGGTTAGGCAGATGAGCTGGTCTTCTGTGCTGTGATGTTTCCCGTATGCTGACTGTGCATTGTTTATCAGGTGATTTTTTTTCCTAGGTGTTGTATGAGTCTGGTGTTGACAATCCTTTCTATCACTTTGGCCATGCAGCTTAGGAGGCTGATGGGTCTGTAGCTGGATTTGTTTGTTTTTATTTTTACTTTTTTTTATGGGAGTGATGACTGCCTCTCTCCATCTGTCGGGAAATGTTCTGAAACTCCAGGGCTGGTTGTAGATGTGAAGGAGGGCTGGTTGTAGATGTGAAGGAGGGCTGGTTGTAGATGTGAAGGAGGGCTGGTTGTAGATGTGAAGGAGGGCTGGTTGTAGATGTGAAAGAGGGCTGTTTTTGCTGCTGGTCCCAATATCTTTATCATTTCATTTGTTATTTCGTCTTTTCCTTGTGATTTCTTGTCTTTTAGTTTTTGTGTAGCCTTATTGAGTTCTTCTATGGTGAATGTTGCCATCATGCATGGGTCTGGTTTTGGTTTTAATCCTTTCTCTGATTCTGCTTTTACTTCCTCTACGTGTCTTTTGGGGATTGTTGTGATGCTCTCACCCCTTAAATAATCTGCCAGGATGCTTGCTCCCATTTTCCTACCATGATATTTTCCAGCTTCTTCTGTGACTGTGTTGGGCTGACTTGGTGATTTGTCTTCATTTATGGATCTGATCAGGTTCCACAGTTTGTTAGTTTTTGTTGTTTTTTTTTTTGTCCAGGCTAAGGGAGATAGTTTTTTTTTCATTCCATGCTCTTTGACATTCAGCTATCTTCCTGTTGCTGAAGGCTTCTTTACTGTTATTGTGTACCATGCGAGCGCTATGTAACGTTTAACTCACGGGATGAATGTAAGATGTAAGAAGCAGTAAAACAGTTCCCATTAAACTAATCATTATCTTTGGGTAGGCCACACTTTCTCATTAAACTAATCATTATATTGAGGTAGACTACGCTTTCTCATTAAACTAATCACTATCTTGGGGTAGGCTACACTTTCTCGTTAAACTAATCATTATCTTGGAGTAGGCTACACTTTCTCATTAAACTAATCATTAACTTGAGGTAGGCTACACTTTCGCATTAAACTAATCATTAACTTGGGTATGCTACACTTTCCCATTAAAGTCTGTATTAAATTTCCTGACACCAAAAAATAACCACTCACTACCGCCTCATTCAGAACAAAGAAAGCAGCATTTGAATTTTACATATGTACCTTTTATCCCTTTATTCACTGAGAAGTGGGCACAACGGCTGATGGTGTACCTCGCTTTACAAGAGGATTTGAAATCCCATACGAAAGAATGTTGAAGTAGTATCCTTAGGCGAGATAATTATGAAACAGAAATGTTACTCTTTTTCTTAAACTACCATCGTCATCATCGACATCATGATGTGACTATCGAAGTCGTCGGCGATCATGCTTCTCAATAGACTTGATTCTTGATGTTTTCCGTCAGCTCTGCTGCTGCTGACTTGTTATCATGTTATCGCGCTAGACTGTCCATGATCTTATCTTATGTCTTGGCCTTCCTCTGCTTCTCTTCCCATTTATCTTTCCTGCTGTAGTGATATTGCCCTTCTCGTTATACATCCACGAAGACGCTGTCCTGTTTGGCAGCCAGTGATTCAAAGCTGAGAGTTGACGGACTTTAGCTGGTCAAGACCCTTTCCCAAATCTCCATTTGTGTCCCCCGAAACAGGCCTGGTCTGGCTAGTGGGGCAGAGATCGCCATAGTCCCCAGAGCCATGAAGCCTGATAACATTTCCTGCTTTTTAGCTCCCGTTAGTTACTGAAAAAAATGATCGCCGTAATCCGCTCTCAGTCCGACACACCATTCTGTGCCTCTTTACATGTTCTTTTGAACACAAGC
>CM019714.1:86108-178346 GCA_009760885.1 Achatina immaculata
AATTCTTTGTTGTGGTTAAGGGATTATATCTAGTGTAGATGGGACATGCAGGACAGAAATTAGGAACAGAATAGGACGAGCAAAGACTGCATTTCAGAGAATGAGAAACATATTATGTAACACATCTTTATCAATGAATGTTAGAAAACGAGTCCTAAAATGTTATATTGAACCTATCTTGTTATATGGAAGTGAATCATGGACAATAGGCAGGTCTGCATGAAAATCATTGGAAGCAGCAGAAATGTGGTTTATTAGATGAATGTTGCGAATCCCCTGGACAGCAAAAATAACTAATGAAGAATGTATGAGAAGAGCTGGAGAGACAAAAAATCTTGTCAAAAAATAAGAGAGAGAGACAATGCATTTTCATAGGACATGCAATGAGAAGAGGGAGCATTGAAAATATTATAATAACAGGAAAAATAGAAGGAAGAAGATCAAGAGGAAGACCAAGAAAAATGATACTGGACAGTCTGACGGGATGGTGTGAGAGGAGATCACCAACTGAACTAACGGCTTGCATGTAGGATCGTGTACTCTGGAGAAGCATAATAGCCAACGCCAGTCGGTACATCACCTGATGATGATGATGATGATGATGATAATGATGATGATGATGATGTCTATTTATCTTTCTTCTGATTCCCCTATTTCTCAACGTAATGGCCACAAACCAGAAACTTTGGGAAATAATGGGAAAATGAGATCTATAACATATTTGATACAATTAACATCACTGCTGTATTTAGACCAATAGGCGGCAGTAAGAACAAATAGTGAAACAACAACTTGGTTTGACATAAAACAAGGGGTCCGTCAGGGGTGCATATAGTAGCCTTAGTTATATAACTTGTATACTGAAAATATAATGAGGAATGTTAGAGAAGATGTAGACAAAGAATATTACGATGTCATAACAATTGGAGGTTATGAAATACTAGAGATTAGATATGCTGATGACACAGTATTACTGTCCACAACACAAAAAGGAATGGAAAAACTAATTATGTCAGTCTGTAAGAACAGCGAAGAGCAAAACATTTATCTTAATGCAAAGAAAACTAAATTGATGACAACTTACAAAACAAATAAAGCAGCTGAAATATGTATCAATGAGAAAAAAATTGGAAAGGTGGAGAGTTTTGAATATTTTGAATCACTACTAATTAATAATGGAGATACAATGAGGGAAATTAAAAGGAGTACATCTATCGCTCTCCAGAAAGTAAAACAACTAAAGAATATGTGGAGAGGAACAGACAGAACTACAAAAATCTTTAAGGGCGTGCATCTTTCCCACCGCAACATATTCCTGTTAGACCTGGACAGTTAATAAAACAGCTGAGAAACACATAAATGTCTTTGAATGTAAATGCTACAGAAGAATTCTTCAAATATCATGCACACAAAAACAGAACAAATATATCCATATTACACAAACTTAATATTGAAGAAAGATCGGCAGTAAAGACGATTAAAGAGAGAAAACTTAAATATTTTGGGAACATCAAACGTCATGATAATCTAGAGAAGACAGTCTTGGAATGGTACATAATGGGAAAAAGAAAGAGAGCAATACCAATATGAAGATGGGTGCAAACCATCGTTGATGATCTGCAAATGGATGCACCAACAGCAGGCCATCTTGCTCACAACCCAGAGGCCTACAGAAGTGCTGTTAGGTACATTTCCGTAAGAGACATGCAAATGAATGAATGAACATACAAATATAAAGTACACATGATGATGATCCACTGCGGAAATTGTTTTACAACTGATGAACAATAAATCCATCTTAGAACTAGCTTACAAATTCTCAATGGAACAACACTACAATGCACCAGCTGTAGGTGCCAAGGCTCTATATGAGATTTAAAAAAAAGAAACTGATACCCAGGCGCTCTTTGATAATGCCAACTCGGGCGTCTCGACAGTTGTTGGGTGGCACCTGAAAGCAGAATCCCCGAGTTCTGTGAATTGTTACAAGCCTGAGTGAATCCGTGTCTGACACTAGCTACTCCACTAGTATGGAGAGTACATCAGAGTAGCCGAAAGGACAAACGTATCATTTTGATTAAGGGAAGACAAATACTGGCCGTTAAAAAAAAAACGACATCGAACAACTGTTAATTAACTAGTGCTTTGTAATGTACAGGCAGTTATTGTGTATATTGGCACTTTTCATCTAAACAGTTAGTTTTGAAAGATGCAGGTACCACCAGTTCTCAGTTTTGCCAAGCATCGTCTTTGCAGCTCCTGTCATGGCCAACTATGTCAATCTTGGATTTGCCTATCTGGCCTTAGTAACACCGAGCAATGGTTGTTTAGCAGCTCAATGTCCTTCTCTTTGTGTCTTCTAATTTCAAGTCTGGTCCTCATGTCCTCCTCAAACGATGGTGTGCCCTAATGCAGTCACTCTCCACATGACTTTGTCTTTTGCAAGTTTTTCTCAAACCTCGTAGCTGATGGAAAAATCCTGCATTGACGTACAAGAATATCAAATGTATGAATAAGACACAGCTAAAAGCCCGTATAGCTATGTGCTCTGGTCGTCAATAAAGCTGTGTCTGTCTTGTTGAAATATATTTAATTATTTGAAGGGTACAGTTAATAAAGGTGTATGATGTAATTTTGTAATAAAAGAAAAATCAGAAAGAGAAATAAAAATGGATAAATTAGCAACAGGAGATAGTCAGAACAGTGAAATGATTATGAAAAATAACAGCATCCGAATATGTTGGCAAAAATACCTTTACTAAGGGCAGCAGAGAAAACTAAATGCAAAAAAAAAAAATCTGTGTTTTTTCTTCTGTTGAAAATCTGACACAATAATATGAAAAATTATTTACTGTGCTGGCCATCTTCTCATGAGGCTATATTCTGATGTTTGTTTTATCAGTCTTTTAAATCACATTTTTTATTCAACGACTGTGAACTTTAATGAAGCCCCATATTCAAGGCACTGTGATATGACTGATATTCTAATTTTGTTATCTTTGGGTGACAATCTTGAGCGCAGAATAATTCACTCTGCTTGGTTATGTAAACAGATATTCACTGTGTTTGGAAGAGAGAGAGAGAGAGAGAGAGAGAGAGAGAGAGAGAGAGAGAGAGAGATAGTTAATATCAGTGGTAATTTTCTCAGGGTCATGGGAGTCGTCATTGGAAATGATCATCTATATTATCATTACAATGTTCAGTTTCAAGATGCTGTGATTTACATAAGCTGTTAATTTTAGTGTTCTACCTCTCCACTCCCTACTGTAGATATCTTTTATGAACTAAATGATTCTTCTTACGGTCTTGTTCTCAAAGATCTATAATGTTGTTCATCTTTCTTTGTTGTACTCAGTGTTTCTGTTCATCGTATGACGGTCTGTCTCACTATACTTGTCTAGTATGATAACCTGATTTTTAGGAGAAAATTTTAAATTTTAACAGGTGTTGGTCAATTTTTCTTGTGATTACCTCACGTTTTTGCGCTTGTCTGACTTTTTCTTTATTTCTTTCTTCTCATCAAAGCATCTCTGTTTATTGTTGGGCTTCTCTTTGATTTACTAGAGAAATGTGTCTTCAGTCTGAATTTTAATATTATCATTAAAGAGAATAGGGAGTAAAATTTTGATCAAGGTGATTTTGTTGGTTTTATTTGTATTGATAAAAAAGCATATGAAAACAAACAAAAAGACTTTAAGCAAAATTGTATTCGCTATTCTCTTAAATAATAATATTACAATTGAGACTGAAGAAAAATGTGTATAGTTAATAAATAAAAGCTCAGTAATAAATAGAGTTGCATTGAAAAGCGAAGACACTAAAGAAAAATTCAGCCAAGAGCTAAACCATAAGAGGGACTGAATAAAATAAAAGCACTGATGACAGATGGGAAGATATAAAAATCATTATAAAGACCTCAGTGGAAGAATGCCTGGGAGTCAATTACCGCAACTAAAAACAAAGGACTGGTTCGATAAAGTCTACAGAGTGGCAGGCGTCAAGAAAAGACAGCGAGACAGATATAGATGAATGACATGAGCAACAAAACAAATGAATGAAGGACATGGTAAGCGAGATACAGTCATGCCATCAAAATAAGAAAAGCAGGGAATTCTATAAAGAATTGCGGACAGTAAAGCAAGGGTATAAACAACCTCTGCAGAGCTTGAAGGATAGTAATGGAAGCATGATAAATAATGAAGAGAAAACCTGTGTCAGATGGAAAGAACATTTTGAAAAACTACTAAACTGTGAAGAGCCTATAAGTACACTACCTCGCGAAAAAAATGCAGACTTGCGAACCTGAAATAGAGGAACCAGATTTAGAAGAAGTCATCTACATTATCATGTTTCTACGAAACAACAATGCAAGTAGTTCAGATGGAATTGATGCAGAACTCATTAAGGAAGGAGGTTTAATCTTCATGAACAGATATGTGTACTAATACAAGAAATATAGAGAGAAGAAAAACTCCCGTGAATGGAAAGAATCATTACCGGTCCCAGTATTAAAAAAAGAGATAAGTGAAAGTGTGAAAACTACAGAGGATATCATTACTACAAACAAGCTACAACATATAATTATACTTTTAAATATTTTAAAACCATACAGTGAGAACATACTGGGAGACTGTCAAGCAGTCTTTAAGAAGATTATGTCACCTATAGACCAAATATTTTATCTACGTCAAAGAGCATAAACGTACTGGGAAAAGAAGTACATAATATCTTCATTGACTTCAAGAAATCCTATGACAGCATAGACAGGAGCAACTTATGGAAAATTATGAAGGAATTTGAGATACCTAATAAATTAGTCAATCTGACCAGAATATGTATGGAGGATACACAAAATATAGTAATATATAAAGGAAGAAAGTCAGATCTCCTTTGTACAAGAACTGGTTTAAAACAAGGTGATACATTATCTCCATTACTATTCAACCAAGAACTAGAAACAGAGATCAGAAAAGTGAAAAAAGAAAGCGGTACAGAAGAACAAGCTAAAATACTAGAATACGCTGATAGCATCGACCTGGTAGGGGGAAACTATAAAAGATGTCATCAATACCTGCATACACCTGAGATATATAGCACTAAACGTTGGCTTAACCATTAACCAAGATAAGACAGAGTATATGAAGATATCAAGAGACCAGAAGCAGAATCATCCAGTTTATATAAACGTTGGAGAGATGACTATTATGAAAGAAGAAACATGCAAATATCTAGGCACAACCTTCAACAGAAGCAACACAGTAAGGGAGGAAATTAAAATCAGAGTACAGATAGAGAATAAAACATACTTTGCCTTGCAACACCAGTTAACATCCAAAATGCTGTCCCAAAACACCAAAATAACAATCTAGAAAACTGTAATAAGACCAGCCGTCATGTATGGATCAGAAAGGTTGAGTACAACAAAGAAAGATGAACAACAATTGCAGATCTTTGATAACAAGATCCTGAGAAGAATCTTTGCTCCAATAAAGGATACCAGCAGTGGAGAATGGAGAGCTAGAAAGAACACTGAACTGAACAGTTTATTTAAATCCCAACGAATTTTAAATATCTTGAAACTGAACAGACTACGCTGGCTGGGGCAAGAAGAAAGAATGGAGGATAACAGACACACGAAAATGATGTATGCACAAGAGATGAGGGAAACAAGACCCAGGGATAGACCAAGACAGGGTTGGAAAGACAACATAGAAGAGGAAATAAAAGAAATTAGTGTCACCAACTGGAGAGAGAAGATTAGGAAAAGAGAGGAATGGAGGCGGCTTTATCTGCAGCAATGTGCCTTAAATCCTAAGAAAGCTGAAGAAGGAGAAGAAGAAGAAAAATAAGAAGAAGAATAAGAAGATGAAAAATTGGACTGAAACACATAATCATTTGTTCACAATATCGAACTCTGTCATATTCTACATGCAGCATTCAAATGCACATTATAGTACACTTGATAAGAAAACATTTTCCTATCTCAGTATTATATCAGTTGTGCAACACATGGTCAATTAATTTCTCGTGTATAACCACTATACTCAAAATTTCATAACTGTCAATTCCTCGTAATCACTTAAATCTCTTGAAAACATTCTTCAGTATAACATTACTTCTGATTTTATATCGTCTCGTAGTCTTTCTTCTCTTAACTTTCTTCTGATTTCTTCTGACGGTCTTCCTCTGCTGTTCCTCAATCGCAATGTATCAACGAGCAAAGTCTACTTGCTTGTTCTCTGGACTTCTGTGTTTCTCTCTCATCTGATTGTCTGTTCTTCCGTCTTCAGGCTCCCTCCTCTGTCTTCTCTCTCCTCTACTTCTTCTTCTTGGTTCGTTCTTCGTTTTTCTCTCCTCTGGACCGGTCTCAGTTCACTGACCGTCCTTTTTCCTCCGTCTTCGGGACTCTCTCCTCTCTTCTCCTACTTCTTCTTCCTTCTTCGTCCTTTTCTGTTTCTCCGCTCAGCTTTTTGTCTTCAAGTCCAGCTTGATGGATTAACCAGTAAGTATTTTAGCTCCACCCTTCAGATGTCCACTGGTTCCCATGAGCGTTCTGATTGTCCGTCATTCAAACTGACCTGTGACTTATCTCTCGTAAGTCAATTGTCCAGTATGCCAAGTCACTAAATATTTAATTGGTCAGCTGGCCGAGTTGGTCACTCCTTTATTTAAAGACCGTGTCCAATCGTATCACAAGGAATGTCAGTCTGTGTCAGTTTCGTTTATACAAATGTTATTTACATAAGCCATTATCTTGCTCTTTCATGTCTGAGGTTTTATTGTGTCCTTGCTTTTCATTTGTCTATCTTCTCTAATCGTCTTTTCTATTTTGTTTAGACGTGTCAGCGTCCAGTGACCGCTTTGTTATCACTGGACCGTCTTACTTTCTGGCGTCCTACCTTTGTCTTACCTATATATCAGCGTCACTGAGTCTCGTCTATTTCTATTTACTGTTTCCACTGTTTACTTTTGTCCGCGTCTTGTTCTAGTGTCATGGAAGTTTTATACCTTTCTCTTCCTTTTTCTGCCAACTTTTCTATGTCGCTATTCGGTGTTACTATTTTCTTTACAGTATATTTTCATAATCATATTCATTCATAATAATAATAACAATAACTATAGTCATTACTTACAAGGCCATGCTACATCATCACTGACTACACAGGCAATTCAAAACCTACAAACAGATAAAGATTACAGCGAAGACAAGAGAGATAACAAAGAGATTACTGTTAAACCTGACACCTACTATACACGGAGTAGATCGCAGATTCAAAAAACTTATTAAATGTAAATTATGTGAACAAAATAAACAAGAAATAGAAGATCATGTTAAGTGCAAAACTGTGTCACTAGCATTTAAACACCTTACTCCAGAATTAGCAACAAGAACAACAGAGAAGGTAGATATGTACAGAGCTACTATGTTAAATATTATCCTTCGAACATGTACAGACAAACACAAAGAGTCTGTTATTCTTTTGACAGAATTTAGATATCTCGTTTGACAGTCTAGAAACAAAGCAATGTTTGAAAATAGGATTTTCACAAATAAAAAAGAAATGTGGCGCATATGTTTAAACCATGCAACCATTTTGTGACGTATCATTTATGACGTATGATTTATGATGTATGATTTCTCCTCTTGTTAACCAGAGTAATCACCCTTCCCAGATAATCACTGATTAACTCTTATCAACATTTGCTATCTAACCCACTCTTCCTTCTATTCTAATCTTAATCTTATAAATCCTAGCAAACCCACCCAGGCCCATCACTTTAGATGTGGCCACCGCCTCCAGCTACAACCTCTGGCGACAACCAGCCCCTTCTCTTATCAACATTGTTGAGTCCCCTAGACACAATATAATTCAGAAATTGTTATATATCAAAACTTCCATCATGACATTGTAAAGCTCGTTGCACATCACCTTCACCATCATAATAAGTTTGTTGATTATAAACGTTATTTACATGTTCATGTTTGAGACAATACCGTGTACACGTTTTCTTAACAATAAAGTTAATTTTAAAACAAATGAGAGAAGCAATGAGACGGAAGCAGTTAGAGAAGCATTTAGAGGGATAGCAGTAAGAGAAGGAGTTTAGGAGAGATAGAAGATCAGATACGGAGACAGAGATAGGGATATCGAATCTTGCTAGGGATCTGCAAGTCAGATAGGCTGAGAAGAATGCGAACAATTGAATGAACTTATTGTAGTCCAAATGCAGAAAGTGAATGAGAACTGTACAATGGATAGTCGACCCACGAGATATTATTCTTGTGTAGATTTTGAATTAGATAGTAATGTAGTATTGCATGAGAAATCCTGTCCCACAACACCACACTAAATATATCGAAGACACGAATTTGACCATTTGTCTTATACTGATCAGAAACATAATAAACACAGCTACAGATCCTGGAAAACAGAATCTTTAAAATGTTTGGACTAATTACAGATCCTATATCACAAGAATGCAAAATTAAAAAAAATAACAAAGAAATACGCACGCTATTCTGGTCTCCACTTCTAATTACCTTTATGGAAAACAACAGATGAGAGGACGAACGAGAATAGACAGATAAAAAAGTCTTATATCTAAGTGATTAACAGAGACAGACCAAGAAGCAGACAGAGACAAATATGGCGTGACAACCTGGAGGAAGACCTACGAGTACTCGGAGTGGACAGTTTGAAGAAGAAGAGCAAGAAAAGAGAAGAATGGAGGCAAGTCTTGTCTGCAGCAATGAGTCGCAATGACATGGAAAGCTTAATAAATGGTGCTTCATTGGGATTTCAGAGGACTCATGATGATTATTTATTTTAAAAGCTATATTATTCTACTTGTATATTAATTACTTTTTATCCATTATTTAATGTGTTTTATATGAGTATTTAATGTGTTTTATATACAGTGGAGCAGTCCTAATGCCAAATCGTAGGAGCGTCAAAATTTGGTGACATTAAAGGATGTAGCCTTTAAGCCGTGGCCATTACAAGGGCTTTATCTGCACCAGGATAAGTGTGTCCCACATTTGCTACATTAAACACGTAACAAACAGCTGAAGCTATCCTTAACCGCCACAAAAACTATTAATCACAATCTTAGTCAATAAACTACAGTATAGGTAACACTAAAATCAAGCAGCATCTGACTTTCAGCAGAAGAAGTAAAGAAATGTGTGACTTTGCCTTCTGTAATGATAATTGTTCTATTAATGGAAAGTCACTTAAGCTCGCCACAGCATTCAAAACATCCTGCGTCACAGCATTAAAAACATCCTGCGTCACAACATTAAAAACGCCCTGAGTTACAGCATTAAAACATCTTCGTCACAGCATTAAAAACATCCTGCGTCACAGCATTAAAAACATCCTGAGTTACAGCATTAAAAACAACCTGCGTCACAGCATTAAAAACATCCTGCGTCACGCATTAAAAACGTCCTGAATTACAGCATTAAAAACATCCTGCGTCACAGTAGTAAAAACATCGTGCGAAACAGCATTAAAACATCCTTCGTCACAGCATTAAAAACAACCAGCGTCACAACATTTAAAACGTCCTGCGTCACGTCAGATATACAGAAAAAGAACAAGCGCAGTTTCTAAAGCTCTCACAGACTGAGCGTAGGAAATAGATTTGATGGGCGTCCAGTCCCTGTCAGACTCACTGACTCTCAGCCTAGCCTGCCTTACTTTTACTGCAGCTAACCATGTTCTCTTAGACTGAATGCATTTCAGTCTCCAGCAAACCGTCGTCAGTTGAAATGAAATGATCAAACGTAGCACACCCATCAGAAATTGCCGCCCACTCTTCTTTTGTGATCAAGTCCAGAAGAAAGTCACAAATATCGCAGACGTTTCTATTGATCACTGGCTCGAGTAAGAAAGTAAAACGTGATTTGCGAAAGCAGATCACATACACTGACTGTCAGACGCTATTCTTGCAGCGTGCATAAAATTAATCGCTGTCTTGATGTTGAACTCGACGACACGCTTTTGTTCCACATGACGCTCTATTCACTTTCTGTACTGTTGCATGCAGGCGTAAATGATACCCTGGACGTACAGCTGCAGCACGCTGGTTGTGTTAGGCGCCAGGAAAACAATCTTTTTGTTGACGTCAATATGCCCCAGACAGTTATCAACGAACAACAAAACTTTTCTGTTCACTCTGTTCATTTTATTGTCGAAAGAAACGATCCAGTCGTATATAATGAAATTAAAAGTAGAGTACAGACAGAAAACAAAGTATACTTTGTCTCGCAACACCTGTTAAAATTAAAATCCTGTCCCAAAACACCAAGCTAACAATCTGCACAGGTATAATAAGATCAGTCGTCATGTATGGATCAGAAATGTGAAGTAAAACAAAGAAAGACGAACAACAATTGTAAGTCTTCGGGAACATGACACTAAGAAAAATCTTTGGCCAAATAAAGGGTATCAACATAGGAGAATGGAGAACTAGTAAAAAGTTCTTTAAAACACAGCGAGTAATAAACTTCTTTAAATTGAACAGATTACGTCAGTTGTTCATGTATTGTGAATGATAGATTAAAAAGATTTATGTATAAGAGAGGAAGGAAACAAACCTAAGATCAAGAGGTCGAGCAAGGCAGACAGATGGACAACATGGAAGAGTAAATAAAGGATATGATAATATGATGATTTACTGTGTAAAATATTTGAATTTTACGTTGTGTCGCAGATATGTACAGTATATATATATATATATATATATATATTTTTTTTTTTTAATATATAAACTATTTAGGGCTCTAAAATATCCGCGTTACAAGCATCCATATGACGCATTGGACCTAATGGCCGCGGATATGTGGGAATAACCAGCTGACAAAAACAAAATTTTGCAGTAGAACTGAGGGTTGAACAATATTTAATAAGTTTGAAAATGATCTTCTCTGTCTGTCTAATAAGTACATTCTCTTGAGGAATCTTTGTTGTACGTTAACATATACTGCGCATATTCAGTCATTATTTCATTCATTTGCATGTCCCTTGCGGAACTTTGCCTCCCAAACAGCACTCCTGTAGGCCTCTCGGTTGTGAGCAAGATGCCCTACTGCTGATGCATCCATTTGCAGATCATCAACGATGCCTGCAGCCATCTTCGCTTTGGTCTTCCTCTCTTTCCTTTTCCCATTATGTACCCTTCCAAGACGGTCTTCTCTAGAGTATCAAGACGTTGTGTCCAAAATATTTAAGTTTTTTTTCTCTTTAATCCTCTTTACTAGCCAGCCTTCTTCAATATTAAGTTCTTGTAGTATGGATATATTTGTTTGTTTTTTTTTTGTGTGTCCACGATATTTGAAGAACTCTTCTGTAGCGTTTACATTCAAAGGCATTTATGTGTTTCTCAGCTGTTTTGTTAAGTGTCCAGGTCTCACAGCCATATGTTGCGATTGGAAAGATGCATGCCCTTAAAAATCGTATTTTTGTAGTTCTGCCTGTTCCTCTCCACAGATTCTTTAGTTGTTTTACTTTCTGAAGAGCGATAGATGTCCTCCTTTTAATTTCCCTCATTGTATCTCTATTATTAGTTAGCTATGATCCAAGATATTCAAAACTCTCCACTTCTTCCAGTTTTTCCTCATTGATACATATTTCAGCTGCCTTTTTATTTTGTCAGTTGTCATCAATTTAGTTTTCTTCGCATTAAGATAGAGGTTTTGCTCTTCGCTGTCCTTAAGGACTGACATAATTAGTTTTTCCATTCCTTTTTGTGTTGTGGACAGTAATACTGTGTCATCAGCAATTTATGAAATAACAGAGATTAGATATGGTAGAAAGAATATTATAATGCCATAACAATTGGAGGTTATGAAATACTTCGCATATTATATTGAAAAAAATTGTTCAGTGTTTATTAAATATCACTGTAGGGAATATGCACATGAAGTATAAACTGATTTTTATTTATATTGGCGAAGGAATTTCATAATCGTGAAATATTGTTTTCTTATTTTTGCATTTATTTTACAATTTAAAATTATGATCTGAAAATTAAAAAAAACAAACACCAACCCTTTATAACGTAAACGGACGTGAGATCAGACTTTTTTCCTGTACACCAATCTACAGAGCAGCCATGACGGTGAGATTTTTTGTGCTGATGTCATGTGCCTTTTTTGGGCTTGGGCAATCTACAGGTAAGATACATTATATATCAATACTCAGTGTTATTTTACGAGAAAATTAAAACGACAGTGCAGTTCTGTGGACGGAAAATTCGCTTACTAAAAAGGACAAGGTAAAGGGAAATCATTAAATAACTGAAAAAACGTTTTCTTGCGTTTATCTTATGTTAAACATAATCATCACAAATAATATGATTGCATAATATGCAGCTTTAGATAGCAGTCTCTGCTGTTTTCTCTGAAATTCCTAGTTACAAGCACATGTTGTGAAACTTTGTCTCTATTATTTTTACTAAAATTATTCCAGTTATAGAAGTTCTGTGTGTGAGACGTGGCTGTTCAGGTCTTACTACAACACAGCTTTAAGTAAGTAACGATGTGATCACACTGCAACATACCTTTAAGTTAGTGACAATGTGATCACACTGCAACATACCTTTAAGTAAGTAACGATGTGATCACACTACAACATACCTTTAAGTTAGTGACAATGTGATCACACTGCAACATACCTTTAAGTAAGTAACGATGTGATCACACTACAACATACCTTTAAGTTAGTGACAATGTGATCACACTGCAACATACCTTTAAGTAAGTAACGATGTGATCACATTACAACATACCTTTAAGTTAGTGACAATGTGATCTCTTATCATTTTGTCACGTGAGTGAGCTGTTATTGAACTTAGTCACAAAGCTGGCTTCCTGGGGAGACTTCTGGAGAGAGAACAGTTGTGGGGAAGTTAGAGGATAGACGTATGGAACGTTTCCAGTGTTTGTCTGTCTACATGATAAAGTGATTAAACACAGCGTGTTTTTCTAAGATCTTTATCTTAGACTTAAACTTAGTGAAGTTTCTTTCGTTTGGATGTCACTCCTTACAGTATGAGTCAGCAGACATATACCACCAGGGAAACAAAGTCGTATTTGACACATCTAAAGACGTTAGTGAGAAACTAAACACGGAATGTAAATGATTATTTTCTGCCCTTCGCTCTCTGCCTCTCTTCCCACAAATCTTTCATATTATTATGCTGTTGTCAGTTTTCGTCAAGCTTATCTTTCTATTTATGTGTGCAAGGAACATTCTTATGATAGCTTTTATTATATTTATTTTCACCGACTTTCATCATGCACGGCTCACCTTCACAGTGCAATGTACTCTTAACATGGCTGTCATAAAATACATAGTCTTCAATAAAGTCTTTTTTTCTCGCAAGAATTCTTTGCTACATGTGTTTAAGAATACAAAGAAAAAGAAAGCCAATGAAAAAGTTACAAGTGTTGTATGCACATCGAAAGTCAAATGCAATCTTCCAACTGCCCTGAATGAGAACTTGAACGAAGTCCAGAATGAAAAATCTGTCGTTCGTTTTGTTCAAGTCAAGGTCAACCATATTATTATTCCAGCTCTAGGGTCTTTTACGTGTATCTATCTATCTATCTATCTATCTATCTATCTATCTATCTATCTATCTATCTATCTATCTATCTATCTATCTATCTATCTATCTATCTATCTATATCTATCTATCTATCTATCTATCTATCTATCTATCTGTCTGTCTGTCTGTCTATCTATCTATCTATCTATCTATCTATCTATCTATCTATCTATCTTTCTATCTATCTATCTATCTTTCTATCTATCTATATGTCTGTCTATCTATCTGTCTGTCTATCTATCTGTCTATCTATCTATTTATCTATCTATCTATCTATCTATCTATCTATCTATCTATCTATCTAATCTTGTATGTCTGTCTGTCTGTTTGTCTGTCTGTCTGAAATCATTTCTGAAAGAGTTACAAGCAGCACCTCTAGATGTAGCAACTAACTGACCCTGATAAGATACTAGGATACTGGATAAAAACCTTTCGGGATATATTTGAGAAGCATGTTCCTATTAAGGAGGTGAGAGTTAAACCTCAGGTGAAGTCCTCATGGATAAGCACCTGAGATATTGCAAGTCATGAAGGAAAGAGATCAGACCCACAAAAGTAAGGAATTCACTAGGTACCACTTACTTAGAAATATATTTCAATACTTAACTAGGCAAGAAAAGAAAAATTACAGTAGGAACCTAGTTCAGAATAAATCAGACAGTAGGTCTGTGTGAAAGCAATTAACATTCTTGCAAACAAGAGAAAGCAGTCTGACTTTCAGAGTTATAATCACGTGCCCGCATTGGAAGAGTTCAGCAATCACTTCAAAGAAGAAGTCAGTATTTTAAAATATTCACTACTGACTCCTATTTGTGACTTAGGCGAATTAAATAAATTTATAGGTAGCCGATGTGCACACTTAAAGCAACCCAATATTCCTTTCTTGTCAGTTAATGAAGTTTACAATTATCTTTCATCTCTAAAGAACAAAAACACAGCAGGGTTTGATGAATTTAGCAACAAGATACTACGCTACTTAGACCCAGAAATTACAGATACACTAACATACATTTACAATCAATGCATAGCACATTGTCATTTTCCTAAGGATTTAAAATTGCAAAAATATATCCCCGTTTCAAATCTGGTTCAGAGAAAAATACTTTCAGCTATAAGCCAATTTCCACTCTATCAGCTGTGTGGAAAACCCCTAGAAAAATACATACAAATCAACAACCTCATTACACGTGCAAGTATATGATTTGATTGTCAGTCAGGTTTTAAGCCAAAACATTCCTGCCAACAAAATCCATGCTCATTACAACAAGACAGAAATTAACAAATTCATCAACAACAACACCACAGCTCCATGCTGGAACTTCCCAGATAGAGAATGTTAGTGGACATAAAACTCTAGGTCTCATGGTCGACCACCACTTCAGCTGGAATCATCATGTAGACAATCTAACCAAACTCAGCGCACAAAAAAGGTTACCAATTTACTAAAATTAATTTTTTTTTACTTAGAAACCAGAAGAATATACCACATATCACAGATACAAACACACTTGGACTACTGTTCCACAGTCTGGGATGGTTGTTCTATGTCAAACATGAAAAGACTTTACCCACTTCAAAAACGTGCAGTGAGTCTTATAGATGACAATCATGCAAGACATATTACAAATAAAGACACACATTTTGATATCCTACCCCTCTGAAGAGATTTCTTTTAAACAAGGCCAAGTTAATTCATACAATTCTATCAATGCTCTACCTTATATGTGGTCGTTGTTCAGTTCCAACCCAAAACACAGTCCACGCTTAAGCAGTTGTATTCTCTCAAAACCAAGTCTTGATATATTTTTAAATAAGCTTCTCTTACTCCGCGGCCTCGTTGTCCGAGAGGTTGAGCGCTCGGTTTGCTAATCTGGTGGTACCAGGTTCAGTCCCAGCGGTGGGATTTTTTCTGGTACACACCAAAAAGGCCCCGGGGTTGACCCAGCCTCTAAAAATGGGTACCAGAGAATCTGGGAAGTTAAAGCTGCCAGGCGTGATACTGACCATATCACATTTTCATATGTCGAAGGTTATGGAAAATATGGGCTTAATACCGTATTACCCAACGCCTTAATGGCCTAGAAACTGGAAATTTACATTTTTTTCTCTTACTCGGCTGCCTACCTATGGAATGCCCTACCAACTGATGTAAAACTTACAAGTAATATTCGTTCTTATAACTTTAAACTTTGTCAACATCTGTTTGATATGGACTATATGCCTCCCTAAGCATAGTCTAAAATAAATTATGTCTTGATTGTTGCAATTATTAGCAGCTTTTCTATAAATTATAGTTTTGAATGAATGTAAGAATGCAAGTTTCTTTCATGTTGTTGCATAAATCAGAGTGTGGAGTGTATGGATAAGAGATAAGTTTATTATTTATTTATGTAATCATTTAATTGTGTCTTTATGATTATTAATTCTCATTAATAAATGCTGAATGACTGACTCAATGAAAGCTGTATGATGAAGGGCAGAATGTTAGACGAGTCTGTGTGCCCAATTCTTAACCCTTTGAAAATAAAGCATGTTCGTTCCTTATGTCTGTCTCTACCTGTCTGTATGCATGTATGTATGTATGTTTGTCTGTCTGTCTGTCTGTGGCGTTCTAGAAAAACTGGTTATACTAAATCTGCAGCCCCGTCGCCCTGATAGAGTCCGCCGTATTCTCCATGTTTGAGTGTGAGCCCTACAACTTTTCTTTCATCTCCTCTCTCTCTCGGGCCAGATCTCTGCTCGGAGGTTCGAGTAGGTTGGACACGTTCGCAGAATGTGTTCTGGTGTCTGGATCATAAATCCACAAAGACAGTGAAGGAGGTGAAGATGCATGTCCCATGAGGCACTCAGCGACCCATAGCTGATATGCTAGAGTCAGGGTTAGCGAACCATAGTGATCAAGACCCTGTCCCAACTCTCCGTTGGTACCCCTAGGAACATGCCTAGTCTGGCTAATGGGGCAGGGATCGCAATAGTCCCCGTGGTAGTAGAGTCTGCTAGAGAAACATCGCACACCCTCTGCTTTTTAGCTGTACTCCAGGACCGAAAAATATCAGCCATAACCAGTTCCCACGTCCATACAATGTTGTGGCTCACATCTCTACGGCATCCGCTGCAATGAACAGCAGCTCGCAGTTACAGGTAGTTCGTGCAAGTACAAGTGCGTCTAGCAGGGCTTTGCAGTCAGTGAAGCAAACAATCTTCTCTGGTGGCTTCTATCTTTCTGTGCATATTTTCATGGCTTGTTAAACATTGTTATAGGTTGATTCTAAGTTTGATGTCTGCTAAATGTTTGACAGTGAAAAGGAAAGGGTTAATAATTTACATACGGTCAGTTACAATACATTATTTTCTATGTACCATAAAAGATATGATAAAATCGTCTCTCATTTATTCCAAAATTCGCCGTAAGCAGTTTGAAAATAAATCAATAAAAATCGGAATATATAAATGTGGCGTGCATTCTCCTATATTAGCGCCGTCATAATGCACTCTCGATCAGCCATTTTCTCATCTTTGAGACAAAGAAAGAGTAGAGTCTGAGCACGTTGACATATGTACTCACTCACACATATATGAGTAAGTACTATGTGAATGTTGACCACCCCTCTTCCTTCTCTCACTTCTCTCTCTCTTTCTTTCTCTCTCTCTGTCTCTCTCTCTCTCTCTCTCTCACTCTCACGTTATTACTATATTTTCTTGTCACAATTACATTAGTATTAATGTATATTAATTATTGTTTATTCATTAAAGTGTATAAATATATAAAGTGTATATTATATACATAATGGGAAAAAGAAAGAGAGGAAGACCAAAACGAAGATGGCTGCAAGACATCGTTGACGATCTGCAAATGGATGCAGCAGAGGCAGGCCATCTTGCTCACAACCGAGAGGCCTAAAGGAGTGCGATTTGGGAGGCAAAGTTCCGCAAGGGACATGCAAATGAATGAATGATATTACATGCTGTTGTAAATCATACGAGGTCACAAGAATCCGTTTGGAGCATTGTAATCAGACAGCGGCGGAAATGTGGAACTAGCCTGTGAACAGAAACAAAAAAGTGATCTCTTCTGTCTGCCTGAGGGTTAGATAATAAAATAGCAGGTGATATAGATAAAAACTGTCCTTAATGTATAAAAACCTATACTACATATAATCTTATGAAACACATTATTCAGTGTTTATTAAATACCACTGGGGAAATATGAGATTGAGATATAAGAAAATGTCAACTTAAGGGGACTATGCAATTTTAAAAGCTTTAAATTAGATCGCATTTCATCCGCAATTTTAACTTTGAATTTTAAAATAAAAGCACGTAAGATCCGACTTTATGTTCCTGCACACTAATCTACAGAGCAGCCATGATGTTGAGAAGTTTTGTATTAGCGCCGTCATAATGCACTCTCGATCAGCCATTTTCTCATCTTTGAGACAAAGAAAGAGTAGAGTCTGAGCACGTTGACATATGTACTCACTCACACATATATGAGTAAGTACTATGTGAATGTTGACCACCCCTCTTCCTTCTCTCACTTCTCTCTCTCTTTCTTTCTCTCTCTCTGTCTCTCTCTCTCTCTCTCTCTCTCTCTCTCTCTCTCTCTCTCTCTCTCTCTCTCTCTCTCTCTCTCTCTCTCTCTCTCTCTCTCTCTCTCTCTCTCTCTCTCTCTCTCTCTCTCTCTCTCTCTCTCTCTCTCTCTCTCTCTCTCTCTCTCTCTCTCTCTCTCTCTCTCTCTCTCTCTCTCTCTCTCTCTCTCTCTCTCTCTCTCTCTCTCTCTCTCTCTCTCTCTCTCTCTCTCTCTCTCTCTCTCTCTCTCTCTCTCTCTCTCTCTCTCTCTCTCTCTCTCTCTCTCTCTCTCTCTCTCTCTCTCTCTCTCTCTCTCTCTCTCTCTCTCTCTCTCTCTCTCTCTCTCTCTCTCTCTCTCTCTCTCTCTCTCTCTCTCTCTCTCTCTCTCTCTCTCTCTCTCTCTCTCTCTCTCTCTCTCTCTCTCTCTCTCTCTCTCTCTCTCTCTCTCTCTCTCTCTCTCTCTCTCTCTCTCTCTCTCTCTCTCTCTCTCTCTCTCTCTCTCTCTCTCTCTCTCTCTCTCTCTCTCTCTCTCTCTCTCTCTCTCTCTCTCTCTCTCTCTCTCTCTCTCTCTCTCTCTCTCTCTCTCTCTCTCTCTCTCTCTCTCTCTCTCTCTCTCTCTCTCTCTCTCTCTCTCTCTCTCTCTCTCTCTCTCTCTCTCTCTCTCTCTCTCTCTCTCTCTCTCTCTCTCTCTCTCTCTCTCTCTCTCTCTCTCTCTCTCTCTCTCTCTCTCTCTCTCTCTCTCTCTCTCTCTCTCTCTCTCTCTCTCTCTCTCTCTCTCTCTCTCTCTCTCTCTCTCTCTCTCTCTCTCTCTCTCTCTCTCTCTCTCTCTCTCTCTCTCTCTCTCTCTCTCTCTCTCTCTCTCTCTCTCTCTCTCTCTCTCTCTCTCTCTCTCTCTCTCTCTCTCTCTCTCTCTCTCTCTCTCTCTCTCTCTCTCTCTCTCTCTCTCTCTCTCTCTCTCTCTCTCTCTCTCTCTCTCTCTCTCTCTCTCTCTCTCTCTCTCTCTCTCTCTCTCTCTCTCTCTCTCTCTCTCTCTCTCTCTCTCTCTCTCTCTCTCTCTCTCTCTCTCTCTCTCTCTCTCTCTCTCTCTCTCTCTCTCTCTCTCTCTCTCTCTCTCTCTCTCTCTCTCTCTCTCTCTCTCTCTCTCTCTCTCTCTCTCTCTCTCTCTCTCTCTCTCTCTCTCTCTCTCTCTCTCTCTCTCTCTCTCTCTCTCTCTCTCTCTCTCTCTCTCTCTCTCTCTCTCTCTCTCTCTCTCTCTCTCTCTCTCTCTCTCTCTCACTATGAGATTGAGATATAAGAAAATGTCAACTTAAGGGGACTATGCAATTTTAAAAGCTTTAAATTAGATCGCATTTCATCCGCAATTTTAACTTTGAATTTTAAAATAAAAGCACGTAAGATCCGACTTTATATTCCTGCACACTAATCTACAGAGCAGCCATGATGTTGAGAAGTTTTGTATTACTTCTAATGTCGCGTGCCTTGTCTGGACATGGTAAGACAAATTATACATCAGTATTCAATGTTATCATCACAAGTAATACGACTGCAGAATATGCAACATTACACATTAGTCCATGCTGTGTTCTCTGCAACTTGTAGTTATGTTGTGTGTAACTTCGTTCCAATTATTTTCACTAAAATCATTCCATTTATAGCAGTATATGAGTTCTATGTGTGACGTCGATGTTCAGGCCTTGCTACAACACATCTCTAAGTAAGTAAGGATGTGAACGCTGGTCATTTGGTCACGTGACTGAGATGTTCTTAAACATGGTCACAAAATAGTTTTTTTGATTGGACTTGTAGAGAAAATTAGGGGATAGACAAGTGTTAAGATTTGGGGATAGCTATGTGTGAAAGTTAGGGGACAGACATGTGTGAAAGTTAGGGGACAGACATGTGTGAAAGTTAGGGGACAGATATGTGTGAAAGTTAGCGGATAGCTATGTGTGAAAGTTAGGGGATAGATATGTGTGAAAGTTAGCGGATAGCTATGTGTGTAAGTTAGGGGACAGATATGTGTGAAAGTTAGCGGATAGATATGTGTGAAAGTTAGGGGACAGATATGTGTGAAAGTTAGCGGATAGCTATGTGTGTAAGTTAGGGGACAGATAAGTGTAAAGGTTACGGAATAGACAAGTGTAAGGGTTAGGGCATAGCTATGTGTGAAAGTTAGGGGATAGTTATGTGTGAAGATTAGGGAATAGATATGTGTGAAAGTTAGAGGATAGACATGAATGAAAGTTAGGAGATAGACAAGTGTGGAAAGTTAGAGAGTAGACACGTGTGAATTTAGGGGATATAGAAGTGCGCAATCTATGGAATAGAAATTTGTGAAATGAGGGGATGCAAACGAAGATGGCTGCAAGACATCGTTGACGATCTGCAAATGGATGCATCAGCAGCAGGCCATCTTGCTCACAACGGAGATGCCTACAGGAGTGCTGTTTGGGAGGCAAAGTTCCGCAAGGGACATGCAAATGAATGAATGAATGGGGATGCATACTGCGAAAGGTAAAGCATAGATATGTATGAAAATTATGGGATTGGCATCTGTAAAAGTTACGGGATAGACATGTGTGAAAGCTAAGGAATAGCTATGTTTTAAAGTCAGGGGATAGATATGCGTGAAAGCTAAGAAATAGATATGTGTGAAAATTAGAGAATACAAAAGTATGAAAGCTAAGGAATATATCTGTGTAATAGTTAGGATATAAACATGTGTAAAAGCTAAGGGATAGATATGTGTGAAAGTTAGAGGATAGACAAGTGTGAAAACTAAGGAATAGGTATATGTGAAGCTTAGGGATAGACAAGTGTGAAAGCCAAGTGATAGGTTCTAAGGACTGCAAACGCGCCACAAACAGCCTCTGGCAGTCAAGTCCAGCTCCTGGCCTTCCTGTGGCAGAACTGTTTAAACTGACAGGAGAAGGGGCGAGGGCGAATATCTGGCGCCTGAAAACCAGTTACTTAGGGTAGATGAGTGTCACGTTTGGTAGCTCATCTGCCGCTGTTGGCGAGATCTTCAGCTGCCGTGCGTGGAGCGGTGCTCTTCCCGGCCAATGAAGAAATTTGCAAATGAGATTGCCGCGCAGCATCATTGCGGAAAAGGTGGTTGAAAGGATAAATCGAAGCAAACAGTCAAATCACGGCACCTCTGGTCTGGAGGTCGGCCACGTCCTGAGTGCAGTCATATCGGGTGAAATGCATGAACCGGCTTGTCTCAGAGGTTAAGTCACTGCTGGCTTGACTCTTCAAATGCCGCGCGTGGAGTGAAGCTCCTCCCGGTTAAGGAAGTAAATGCGGAAATAAAGGTTGCTGTGCGGCGCCGATGGGAAAAGGAGGTGGAAAGTGAAGTTTAACCTGGTATGTCCAGTAGTATCGCTACGAGAGCTATACCACGGCGCCTCTGCTCTAGAGGCCGCCTACGTCCGAAATACACCTACACTGGTGAAATATGCCTAAACCGGCACACACCAGGGGTGGAACTCGATGGCTAGACATGTCATGCCACCTCCGCTCTAGAGGTCGGTAACGCCTGATAAACACCCATACTGGTGAATTTTGCCTAAACCGGCTCATACCAGGGGTGAATCTTGAAGGCTATGAATGTCACAGTACCTCTGCCCCAGAGGTCGGTCCCGTCCCAAACACGCCCATACTGGGAAATGCCTAAACCGGCTCAACCCAGGGGTAGAAGTCACTAGTGGCGAGGATTCGTCCTCCTGGACAAAAGCTCCATCCTGGTCACAACTAGGAAGGGTAGCGGCCACGACCGCAGAATGCTGAAGTCGGAGACACTGGACCAGGGAAGTCTAGATAGGCAACCACCTCTCACCCGGCGGGGATGTCTGCGTATCCTAATCACGCTGAGGTTTTCCGGTGAGAAAGTCCAACCCTGGACTGGATGGGCAACCACCTCTCACCCGGCGGTGATACACGGGTATCTCAAAACATGTCGAGGTTTTCCGGTGAGAAAGTCCAACTCTGGCCTGGGTGGGCTTACGCCTCTCACCCAGCGGGGATGCACTGATATTCCAAACACGTCGAGGTCTTCCGGTGAGAAAGTCCAACCCTAGACCAAACTGGTGCAATGAAAACCACGGTGTCACGCAATCCCGCTTCCGAGACCCACCAAGAATACAGGCTAAAGCACTGTGATACTCTGAACCCCTTGTGGTCCTTTCGTGGAACTCGTGTGGTCTATTTTGGACCACACAGGGGACCACGGGACCTAACGAGGACCACATGTGTGAATTCAGTAGGTTCACAGTGCGGTTTTTGGTGGTAGAAGTGAACGAAGAAGAAGAAGAAGCCAAGTGATAGACAAGTGTGAAAGCCAAGTGATAGAGAAGTGTTAAAGCTAAGGGGTAGACAAGTGAGAAAGCTAAGGATTAAACAAGTGTTAAAGTTTAAGGGATAGACATGTATGAAAGCCAATGGATAGGCACGTGTGAAAATTAGAGGATAGACAATTGTGAAAACTAAAGGATAGACCAGAGTGAAGTTAGGGAATCGACAAGCGTGAAAGCTAAAGCATAGACAAGTGTGAACGTTAATGTATAGACACGAGTTGAAATTAAAGGATAAACAAATGTGAAAGTTAGTGGATAGACGTGTGTGAAAGTTTGGAGATAGACATTTGTGAAACTTAGAGGCTTGACACCTGCGAATGTTAGGAGATGGATATGAGTGAGAGTTAGGGGATAGCTGTGAGTGAAAGTTAGAGGAAAGACACGTGTGGAAAGTTATGAGGTAGACATATTGGAAAGATAGGGAATAGAAAATTGTGAAAGTTAATGAATATACATCTGTGAAAGTTAGGGGATAGACATGTGTGAAAGTTAGGTGATAGACATGTGTGAAAGTTAGGTAATAGACATGTATGAAAATAATTGGACAGAAATGTGTGAAAGCTAGGGGATAAACGTGTGTTAAAGTTAGGAAATAGACACGTGTGAAAGCTAAACAATGGATATGTGTGACAGTTAGGGGATAGAGATGTGTGAAAACTAAGGAATAGATATGCGTAAAAGTTAGGGGATAAACATATGTGAAGGTTAGGGGAGTGTCTAGTGTGAAATTTAGGGTAGAGACGGGTTTGAAAGTGTGGAAATAAACATGTGTGAAAGTTATGGGATAGATATATGTGAAAGTTGGGGGATAAACAGTTGTGAAAGATAATGGATAGACAAATGAGAAAATTAAGGGATAGACCAGTGTGAATGTTAAGGGAGAGACAAGTGTAAAAGCTAATTGATAGACATGTGTTTAAGTTAGGGGATAGACACGTATGAAAGTAAAGGGTAGACAAGTGTGAAAGTTAGAGGACAGACAAGTATGAAAGCTAAGTAAAAGACAAGTGAGAAAGTTAGGGGATAGACATGTTTGAAAGATAATGGAAAGACAACTGTGAAATTAGTGGATAAACATGTGTGACAATGTAGAGATAGATATATGTGAAAGTTATCGGACAAAGATGTGAGAAAGCTAAATAGATATCTTAGAAAGTTAGGGGATAGAGATGTGTGAAAGCTAAGGAATAGATATATGTGAAAGTTATCGGACAAAGATGTGTGAAAGCTAAGGAAAAGATATGTTAGAATGTTAGGGGATAGAGATGTGTGAAAGATAAGGAATAGATATGTGTGAAAGTTAAGGGATACACAAATGTGAAAGTTAGGGGATAGACTAGTGTGAAATTTCGGGGATAGACATGTGTGAAAGTTAAGGGATAGACATGTGTGAAATTAGTGGATAAACATGTGTGACAATGTAGAGATAGATATATGTGAAAGTTATCGGACAAAGATGTGAGAAAGCTAAATAGATATCTTAGAAAGTTAGGGGATAGAGATGTGTGAAAGCTAAGGAATAGATATATGTGAAAGTTATCGGACAAAGATGTGAGAAAGCTAAATAGATATCTTAGAAAGTTAGGGGATAGAGATGTGTGAAAGCTAAGGAATAGATATATGTAAAAGTTATCGGACAAAGATGTGTGAAAGCTAAGGAAAAGATATGTTAGAATGTTAGGGGATAGAGATGTGTGAAAGATAAGGAATAGATATGTGTGAAAGTTAGGGGATACACAAATGTGAAAGTTAGGGGATAGACTAGTGTGAAATTTCGGGGATAGACATGTGTAAATGTTAGGGTATAGACGTGTGGAAAAGTTTGAAGATAGACATATGTGAAAGCAAGAGGATAGAAATGTGTGAAGGTTGCGGGAAAGACACGTGTGGAATGTTAGGGGATAGACATGTGTGGAATCAATGAAATAGATGTGTGTGAAAGTTAATAAATAGACAAGTGTGGAAGCTAATGAATGGATATGTGTGAAAGTTAGGGAATAGAGAAGAGTGAAAGCTAAGAAATAGATATGTGTGAAAGTAAGAGGATACTCAAGTGTGAAAGCTAAGGAATATAAATATGTGAAAGTTAGCTCAAGTGTGAAAGGCAAGGAAAAGATATGTGTGATATGAGGGATTAAACAGTTGTGAAAGTTAAGAAATAGATATTGAGTGAAGGTTATGGGACGGATATGTTTGAAAGCTAAGAATAGATATGTGTGAAAGTTAGAGGATAGAGATGTGTGAAAGCTAAGTAATAGATATATGTGAAAGTTAGGGGATACACAAGTGTGAAAGGTAATTAATAGATATGTGTGGAAGTCAGGGAATAGACAAGTGAGAAAGCTAAAGAATAAATATGTGTGAAAGTTAGAGGATACACAAATGTGAAAGTTAGGGCATATATTAGTGTGAAATTTAGGATATAGACGTGTGTTAAAGTTTGGAGATAGATATGTGTGAATGATAGGGGATAGAAATGTGTGAAACATAAGGATTTGATATGTGTGAAAATTATGGAATACACAAGTGAGAAAGCTGAGGAAGAGATATGTGTGAAAGTTACAGGATAGACATGTGTTGAAGACGAGGACTAGATATGTTAAGTTAAGGGATAGACATGTGTTGAAGACGAGGACTAGATATGTTAAGTTAAGGGACAGACATGTGTTGAAGACGAGGACTAGATATGTGTGAAAATTAAAGGAAAGACACGAATAAAATTTAAGGGACAGACATGTGTGAAAGCTAAAGGACAGACATGTGTGAAAGCTAAAGGACAGACATGTGTGAAAGCTAAAGGATAGGCAAGTGTGAAGGCGATAGACAGTTATGAAAGTTAATGAGTAGACAAGAGTTAAAACTAAGGGATAAACAGAGTGAAAGTTAAGGGATACGCAAATGTGAAAGTAAAGGGATAGACACGTGTGAAATTTAGGGAATATATAAGTTAAAATTACTGGATAGACACCTGTTGAAAGAAAATGGATAGGTATGTGTCAAGGTTTGGGGATAGACATATATGAAATTCAGGTGACAAACATGTGAGAAAGCTAAGGGATAGACATGTGTGAAAGTTAGGGGATAGACATGAGTGAAAGTTATGGGATAGACATGCATGAAAATTTGGCGATGGACATGAGTGTAAACTAAATGATGAACGTGTGTAAAGTTAGAGTGTATATATATATATATATATATATATATATATATATATATATATAATTATGTGTGTGTATATATATATATGTGTGTGTATATATATATGATAGCAATGAGAAGGACATTTGTGAAAGTTAGAGAATAGAGATATGTTATAACTATGGAAAGGACATGTGTGCAAGTTATAGAATAGTGATATGTTATAGCTAGTGAAAGGATATGTGTCAAGTTATAGCATAGTGATATGTGATAGCTAGTGAAAGGACGTGTGTGCAAGTTATAGAATAGTGATAGCTAGTGAAAAGACGTGTGTGAAAGCTATAGAATAGTGATATGTGATAGCTAGTGAAAGGACGTGTGTGAAAATTATAGAACAGTGATATGTGATAGCTGGTGAAAGGAAGTGTGTGAAAGTTAAATAATAGTGATATGTGATAGCTAGTGAAAGGACATGTGTGAAAGTTATAGAATAGTGATATGTGATAGCTAGTGAAAGGACGTGTGTGAATGTTATAGAATAGTGATATGTGATTGCTAGTGAAAGGATGTGTATGAACGCTTGGAGTTAGACGCATTAAAGTATCCGAGGTATGTATGTCTACACGAGAAAACTAATATATATGTAGTGTATACACGAGAAAAGTAATATATATGTAGTGTATACACGAGAAAACTAATATATATGTAGTGTATACACGAGAAAACTAATATATATGTAGTGTATACACGAGAAAACTAATATATATGTAGTGTATACACGAGAAAACTAATATATATGTAGTGTATACACGAGAAAACTAATATATATGTAGTGTATACACGAGAAAACTAATATATATGTAGTGTATACACTAGAAAACTAATATATATGTAGTGTATACACGAGAAAACTAATATATATGTAGTGTATACACGAGAAAACTAATATATGTAGTGTATACACGAAAAACTAATATATATGTAGTGTATACACGAGAAAACTTATATATATGTAGTGTATACACGAGAAAACTAATATATGTAGTGTATACACGAGAAAACTAATATATATGTAGTGTATACACGAGAAAACTAATATATATGTTAGTGTATACACGAGAATACTAATATATATGTTAGTGTATACACGAGAAAACTAATATATATGTAGTGTATACACGAGAAAACTAATATATATGTAGTGTATACACGAGAAAACTAATATATATGTAGTGTATACACGAGATCGTGGTTTTTTACTAACACTTGGATCTATTCCTCACTCAATTCATTCAAGAGTCGCGGTCAAAGTCAGGGTGAAATTTCTTTTGTTTCAATGTTGTTGTAGTTTAAAAAGTCACTACTTGCAACATGCGTCACCACACATAAACTCATCTACAAGTGCGGAAACAAAGTTGCATTTGACACTTACCAAGACGAGCGTGGGAAACTAATCTCGAAATGTAAACAATATTTTCTTACTGTAGCCATCTGCCTCTCTTACCACAAACCTTTCATCTTGTTATACTATTGTTATTTTTCATGAAGTGTATCTACGAACGAACATTCTTATGATAGCTTTTATTTTATATATTTTATTAATTTGTGTTATGCACGTCTCATCTTAACTTTACAAGGTACTCTTCACATGGTTTCTGTCTACATAGACTCCAAAGTTTGTTTTTCTCGTAAGAAGATAGTGTGTCTACTGATTGTTACGTGTTTTTCAGATTACCGTGCAAAGGTAAAAAAAAAAAGAATTAAAAACAAACCTTCAAACGTTGTATTTTTGCGTTATTTTAAAGTCAAAGTAACATGATCTATTTCAAATTAAGGCACATCGAAAGAGACACGCAGTCTTTTCAACGTCTTAAACGGCGCTTACGACAACTTGGACCAGGTTCAGAATGAAAACTCAGGCAATGATGTCATTTTCGTGTATACTTTCAGGACGTTTATTCCAATTGATGTTTTAGAACTAGGACCAGTAAGTGCATTTGTCTATCTAAACATCTACCTATATATCATTCCATCCATCCATCCATCCATCCATCCATCTATACATCCATCCATCCATCCATCCATCCATCCATCCATCCATCCATCCATCCATCTATCTATCTATCTATCTATCTATCTATCTATCTGTCTGTCTGTCTGTCTGTCTGCTTCTGCCTGTCTGTTTGTCTATGTCTGTCTGTCTGTGTCTGTCCATCCATCCATCCGTTCATCCATCCGTCCTTTTATATCTATCTGTCTGTGTCTCTGCCTATCTGTCTATCTCCATCTAAACGAACGTTTGGCTCTATATCTAATCTGTCTGTCCCTATATTAAATATGTCTATATTTGTTGTCAAAATAACTGTCTGCTTTGTTGAATGTCTGCGAGAGTCGAAGTTGAAAGATAAAAGATTGAACGTAGGTTAGATCTACTAGACTGTCTACCATTATGTCTGCATACAAAATATGTGTGATAGTTTGTCTGTCTAACTATCCACTTACACGGTTCGAAAATTAAGTACTCAGACTGATTTTAATAAAGCCAAGACAAAAATGCCATCTATGAAGCAAAGCACGTAATTCAAGGAAGAAACCCTCATCTATGATCTGCAACTTTTCATCGCCGCCCGATAAGCAGACGACAAAAAAGCCGCCATTGTGTCGACTTAGTTAGAGGTGAATTGTTACGTAATCAGCTTATGTTTAAAACTCGGAAAAAGTGCCATTGAGACAGTTGGATTGATGCGACAAGTTTATGGGGATAATAATTTTCTAATGCACAGATGTTCAGGTGTTATTCACGATTCAAAAGTGGTGTGGAAACAATTACAAATGCAACTATACATGGACGTCAAATTTCTGTTCGTAATGAGGAACTCATTGTAAAAGTCAGAGAAATAATAAGATCGTTGTTTGACTGTGAGGATGATGACAGATGAATTGTTAACTGAGAGATCAATCGAAAAATTTTAGTGGAAGATTTTTGATTGTCGTTTTCTACCACATTTGTTGTCTAATGACCAAAAACATCAGCGTGTTGAGTAAGCAAAAGACATCATTAAAACGTGTCGCAGAAATAAACGTTTCTTAAATGTGATTGTTGCAGAGGATGAAACTTGGATTTACTGTTATGTTCTCGCATCTAAACGCCACAGTGCTCAGTGTAAGTTATAGTCATCACCAAAAGGCTAAACATTCGTTTAAAAAAGTCGAAAGTGAGGACAAAGACAATGTTGGTGTGCTTCTACGACAGCAAAGGAGTTATTCACAAAGAATTTATTCCAGAGGGACAGGGTGTCACTGCCAAAGTTTATTTAAGTATTTTAAACGCCTATTGAAAAGGATTTCCAGAGTCCAACCCGAGTACTCAAAACATGGAAGTTTTTTTTTTCCTTCTTCATGATAATGCACCGGCTCACCGGGCGGTAATTGTACAGGCATTTTTGGCCAAAAAACAAGTGTGTGCTCTCAAACATCCACCCTATTCCCCAGATGTGTCTCCCTGGAATTATTTTCTTTTCCCATAATTAAATTTACCATTGAAAGGAGACTTCTTTGACGATAATGATGGCATCCAAAGGGTCATAACATCGAGTTTAAGGCCTATACCAACAGAAGAACTGCAGAGGTCGTCCTAGTGTTTGTTAGATCGTGCCACTCCCTCTATCAATGCACAAGGGGCATACTTTAAATAAAATACAGGTTATATCGTCACTGCCGTTTATTTTATTTTATTTTATTTCTTTTTTTTTGTGTAGAATCATTACTTAATTCTCGGACCTTGTATCTGCCAGTGATATAACTGTGAGAGTAAAATATGTGATAGAGTGATATAACTGTGAGAGTAAAATATGTGATAGAGTCCCATGGAACAGTTTACATGTAAAGTTTTGTCCTGTGGCATGTGTATGCCGCAATGGTATGATGTATTAGTGTCATCACGTTCCTAGACCACTACAGATTTTAAAGTAGGTATACCAGCACTTGTTCGTACTGCCTGTCTTTCCACTAAAGCCCCAGTTACTCATTTCTTGAGGCCAGGTTGACCCTGCTGGCCGCTGGTCCTAAAACGTTCCGCCCAAGTGAGAAATTAAACCAGGTTTCTTCTGATCGGCTAGAGAGTGCACTAACCCATACACCACCGTACCCCCGTCATAATTTAAGACGTTTGTGTAACACTTAAGAAAACAAGAACTCGTTGCATACTTGACCGGCGTTATTTTTTCGTTGCAGAATCCCGTGCTATTTTCGGAGCAAGTGACAAACATGAGGACTCAGCGTCTGAACGTGCTTGCTGTTGTTGAAGAAAGCTACAGTCAGATAACACTGGCTATCTACAACGTCACTGGTCCCAGATTTTACGAGTAAGTATTTAAGTAGTCGCTCTAGTTCTCACCCCCCCCCCCACCCCTCTGTTCAAACTACTTTTTGTCTTTGTTATATCTTAACGGCCTAAGTACGGAATTAATGTTATATTTTTTAAAAGTTATTATGGGTTAACTTTGTCCTGATGATGAGAGTGGTAGGAAAAATGTGTCTCCAGACTTTGCCGGAGTTTTAGATACTATAACGAAGTATGATATTATTCTCCTGAACTCACCAAAGAAATTTGGGGAAAATGTAAAGACGAACCTCGGGCAACATGAACACTTAAATCTCCGCTGCCAATTTCCATGGTAGATTTTAACTAGAATTTTCCCATGATTTATATTTTTTTGCCTTTTCCAGCTGCCATTGAATGTTTAATGAGTTCTAAAATCTATACAGTGACTTTCGGACCAGTTTCTAGATACCTAAATTAGTATTGTGTTGCCGTTAGTGGTCGTAGTAGAAGGGTATACGCTATTCTATCATACACTATGTCTGCTTGTTATTAATATCCAAGATTGTAGACCTACTATTACCACTAGTATGTCCGAGCTTAAAAACATGAGCTTTCACTTCCACTATCTGTAGACTCCATAGCACTGTTTAGTGTTAACAACGAGAGAAAGTCGAGACTTCTTTCCAAACAGTGGAGGTCCGTCTCTTTCGTCGTTGTAGATGTCGGCTTAGTGCCTGCTTGGAGTCTGACGGTGTATGTTGGTGTCTGTTGTGTCTGTTTACTATCCGCTGACAGACTCTCTCCCAGGATCGGCTTTCACTCAGTGGCAAACACAAGTAGCAGCTTTACCCTTCATAATGGTTTCATTGGTGCAGGGGATGATATAATGGCGACGATGTTGAGTTGTAACAAAGGTAGTGACAAATCCAATACACATGACATTACGTTACTGCTGAAGGACAACAATTATGATTCCCGCGTCTACTAACATCGAAAGACTTCGAGGCAACGAGAATAGTACCACAATCTAGACTTACTGTCCTATAATACAAACTACTTACTGACGACTACTAACACACAACAAAGTCCCTACACTAAGCCACAACTTCCTAACCAAAAAAAGTAGAACTTTACCTCTTACTAAATCCTAAGTCCTAACCGTCATTATCGTCTGCTGGTCCTTGTCGTCTGCTGGTCCTTGTCGTCTGCTAGTCCTTGTCGTCTGCTAGTTCAAGTGCCGGGCGGTAAACAGAGGATCGGGTTTTCTCGTTAAATCTGTACTTAGTCTAATATACTGCTACATACCAGTGGAATCTTATTGGTAGGTAACCCTGTCATGCCTTAGAGGCACATAGGGATATGGTGTTAGTGCCCATATTTTTCCTTGACCTGTCAGCACACTAGAGGGTGATATGGTCAGTATCACGCCTGGCTGCCTTTTACTTCCCCAACTCGTGAAGAAGTCGGGTACCCATTTCTACAGCAGGGTGACTGAGGTGCCGCCGGCCGGATTCGAACCCCCGACCTTCGCCATGAGAGACCAGTGCACTAACCACTTCGCCACTCAGACACCTGGAATCTTATTGCTTCTGGCTTATTCTAATATACTGCTACATACCAGTGGAATCTTATTGCTTCTGGCTTAGTCTAATATACTGCTACATACCAGTGGAATCTTATTGCTTCTGGCTTAGTCTAATATACTGCTACATACCAGTGGAATCTTATTGCTTCTGGCTTAGTCTAATATACTGCTACATACCAGTGGAATCTTATTGCTTCTGGCTTAGTCTAATATACTGCTACATACCAGTGGAATCTTATTGCTTCTGGCTTAGTCTAATATACTGCTACATACCAGTGGAATCTTATTGCTTCTGGCTTAGTCTAATATACTGCTACATACCAGTGGAATCTTATTGCTTCTGGCTTAGTCTAATATACATAAGGTAGATAGAGGTGTATGGTGCAGTTTTACAAAGTGAGGGAGGAAGTGAGCAAGGTGAGAAAAAAACGAATATAAAGTATGAGAATGTATAAATGGAAAACATACAACATCCGATATTTCGGCGTGAGCCTTATTCGAGGATACATGCAAAAACAAAATACAAACATATATAACTTATCTGAAGCGTCTTGCTCTCAGCAAAGCTTAATTGTGTGTGGAAGAAGGAGGAGGAAGAAAAAAAAAAAAAAAAAAACCGTTGCCAACAGACAAAAGATTCCCGATATAGCCAATCATAGCGAAGACGCGGAGAGAGAGGAAGGCAATAGAAACATGATAGCCGCTAGAGGTGTCGGGTGGGGGGGGGGGGGGGGAGACAAATGTGAAAGTTAGGGGATAGACTAGTGTGAAATTTCGGGGATAGACATGTGTGAAAGTTAGGGGATAGACATGTGTGAAAGTTAGGGGATAGACATGTGTGAAAGTTAGGGGATAGCTGTGTGTGAAAGTTAGAGGAAAGACACATGTGGAAAGTTATGAGGTAGACATATTGGAAAGATAGGGGATAGAAAATTGTGAAAGTTAATGAATATACGTCTGTGAAAGTTAGGGGATAGACATGTGTTTAAGTTAGGGGATAGACACTATATGAAAGTAAAGGGTAGACAATTGTGAAAGTTAGAGGACAGACAAGTATGAAAGCTAAGTAAAAGACAAATGAGAAAGTTAGAAGATAGACATGTTTGAAAGATAACGGAAAGACAACTGTGAAATTAGTGGATAAACATGTGTGACAATGTAGAGATAGATATATGTGAAAGTTATCGGACAAGATGTGAGAAAGCTAAATAGATATCTTAGAAAGTTAGGGGATAGAGATTTGTGAAAGCTAAGGAATTGATATATGTGAAAGTTATCGGACAAAGATGTGTGAAAGCTAAGGAAAAGATATGTTAGAATGTTAGGGGATAGAGATGTGTGAAAGATAAGGAATAGATATGTGTGAAAGTTAGGGGATACACAAATGTGAAAGTTAGGGGATAGACTAGTGTGAAATTTCGGGGATAGACATGTGTGAATGTTAGGGTATAGACGTGTGGAAAAGTTTGAAGATAGACATATGTGAAAGCAAGAGGATAGAAATGTGTGAAGGTTGCGGGAAAGACACGTGTGAAATCAATGAAATAGATGTGTGTGAAAGTTAATAAATAGACAAGTGTGGAAGCTAATGAATGGATATGTGTGAAAGTTAGGGAATAGAGAAGAGTGAAAGCTAAGAAATACTTATGTGTGAAAGTAAGAGGATACTCAAGTGTGAAAGCTAAGGAATATAAATATGTGAAAGTTAGCTCAAGTGTGAAAGGCAAGGAAAAGATATGTGTGATATGAGGGATTGAACAGTTGTGAAAGTTAAGAAATAGATGTTGAGTGAAGGTTATGGGACGGATATGTGTGAAAGCTAAGAATAGATATGTGTGAAAGTTAGAGGATAGAGAAGCGTGAAAGCTAAGGAATGGATATATGTGAAAGTTAGGGGATACACAAATGTGAAAGTTATGGCATATATTAGTATGAAATTTAGGATATAGACGTGTGTTAAAGTTTGGAGATAGACATGTGTGAATGATAGGGGATAGAAATGTGTGAAACATAAGGATTTGATATGTGTGAAAATTAGGGGATAGACATGTGTGAAAGCTAAGGAAAAGATATGTGTGAAAGTTACAGGATAGACATGTGTTGAAGTCGAGGACTAGATATGTTAAGTTAAGGGATAGACATGTGTTGAAGACGAGGACTAGATATGTTAAGTTAAGGGATAGACATGTGTTGAAGACGAGGACTAGATATGTTAAGTTAAGAGATAGACATGTGTTGAAGACGAGGACTAGATATGTTAAGTTAAGGGATAGACATGTGTTGAAGACGAGGACTAGATATGTTAAGTGATAGACATGTGTGAAAATTAAAGGAAAGACACGAGTAAAATTTAAGGGACAGACATGTGTGAAAGCTAAAGGACAGACATGTGTGAAAGCTATAGGACAGACATGTGTGAAATCTAAAGGACAGACATGTGTGAAAGCTAAAGGACAGACATGTGTGAAAGTTAAAGGACAGACATGTGTGAAAGTTAAAGGACAGACATGTGTGAAACCAAAAGGACAGACATGTGTGAAAGTTAAAGGACAGACATGTGTGAAAGCTAAAGGACAGACATGTGTGAAAGCTAAAGGACAGACATGTGTGAAAGTTAAAGGACAGACATGTGTGAAAGCTAAAAGACAGACATGTGTGAAAGCTAAAGGACAGACATGTGTGAACGCTAAAGGACAGACATGTGTGAAAGCTAAAGGATAGGCAAGTGTGAAAGTTAAAGGACAGACATGTGTGAAAGCTAAAGGACAGACATGTGTGAAAGCTAAAGGACAGGCATGTGTGAAAGCTAAAGGGTAGACAAGTGTGAAGGCGATAGATAGTCATGAAAGTTAATGAGTAGACAAGAGTTAAAACTAAGGGATAAGCAGAGTGAAATTTAAGGGATACACAAATGTGAAAGTTAAGGGATAGACACGTGTGAAATTTAGGGAATATATAAGTTAAAATTACTGGATAGACACCTGTTGAAAGTAAATGGATAGGTATGTGTCATGGTTAGGGGATAGACCTGTGTGAAAATTAGGTGATAGACAAATGTGAAAGCTGAGGGATAGACATGTGTGAAAGATAGGAGATAGAAAAGTGTGAAATTTAGGGAACAGAGTTCTGTGAAAATTAGGGGATAGACACTTTTGGAAAATGAGGGAATAGACATGTGTGAAAGTTAGGGGAAAGACATGTGTGAAAGTTAAGGAAAAGATATGTTTGAAAGTTAGGGGAAAGACATGTGTGAAAGTTAGGGGAAAGACATGTGTGAAAGTTAGGGGAAAGATATGTTTGAAAGTTAGGGGAAAGACATGTGTGAAAGTTAGGGGAAAGACATGTGTGAAAGTTAGGGGAAAGATATGTTTGAAAGTTAGGGGAAAGATATGTTTGAAAGTTAGGGGAAAGATATGTGTGAAAGTTAGGGGAAAGATATGTGTGAAAGTTAGGGGAAAGATATGTTTGAAAGTTAGGGGAAAGACATGTTTGAAAGTTAGGGGAAAGACATGTGTGAAAGTTAGGGGAAAGACATGTTTGAAAGTTAGGGAAAAGATATGTTTGAAAGTTAGGGGAAAGACATGTTTGAAAGTTAGGGGAAAGACATGTTTGAAAGTTAGGGGAAAGATATGTTTGAAAGTTAGGGGAAAGACATGTTTGAAAGTTAGGGGAAAGACATGTTTGAAAGTTAGGGGAAAGACATGTTTGAAAGTTAGGGGAAAGACATGTTTGAAAGTTAGGGGAAAGACATGTTTGAAAGTTAGGGGAAAGACATGTTTGAAAGTTAGGGGAAAGACATGTGTGAATGCTAAGGAATAGATATGCGTGATGGTTAGGGGATAGACATATATGAAATTTAGGTGACAAACATGTGTGAAAGCTAAGGGATAGACATGTGTGAAAGTTAGGGGATAGACATGAGTGAAAGTTATGGGATAGACATGCGTGAAAATTTGGCGATGGACATGAGTGTAAACTAAATGATGAACGTGTGTAAAGTTAGGGTATACATATGATAGCAATGGGAAGGACATTTGTGAAAGTTAGAGAATAGAGATATGTTATAGCTATGGAAAGGACATGTGTGCAAGTTATAGAATTGTGATATATTATAGCTAGTGAAAGGATATGTGTGCAAGTTATAGAATAGTGATATGTGATAGCTAGTGAAAGGACGTGTGCGAAAGTTATAGAATAATGATAGCAAGTGAAAGGACGTGTGTGAAAGTTATAGAATAGTGATATGTGATAACTGGTGAAAGGATGTGTGTGAAAGTTATAGAATAGTGATATGTGATAGCTAGTGAAAGGACATGTGTGAAAGTTATAGCATAGTGATATGTGATAGCTAGTGAAAGGACGTGTGTGAATGTTATAGAATAGTGATATGTGATAGCTAGTAAAAGGACGTGTGTGAATGTTATAGAATAGTGATATGTGATAGCTAGTAAAAGGACGTGTGTGAATGTTATAGAATAGTGATATGTGATAGCTAGTGAAAGGACGTGTGTGAATGTTATAGAATAGTGATAAGCGATAGCTAGTGAAAGGATGTGTGTGAACGCTTGGAGTTAGACGCATTAAAGTATCCGAGGTATGTATGTCTACACGAGAAAACTAATATATATGTAGTGTATACACGAGAAAACTAATATATATGTAGTGTATACACGAGAAAACTAATATATATGTAGTATATACACGAGAAAACTAATATATATGTAGTGTATACACGAGAAAACTAATATATATGTAGTGTATACACGAGATCGTGGTTTTTTACTAACACTTGGGTCTATTCCTCACTCAATTCATTCAAGAGTCGCGGTCAAAGTCAGGGTGAAATTTCTTTTGTTTCAGTGTTGTTGTAGTTTAAAAAGTCACTACTTGCAACATGCGTCACCACACATAAACTCATCTACAAGTGCGGAAACAAAGTTGCATTTGACACTTCTCAAGACGACCGTGGGAAACTAATCTCGAAATGTAAAGAATATTTTCTTACTGTAGCCATCTGCCTCTCTTACTACAAATCTTTCATCGTGTTATACTGTTGTTATTTTTCGTGAAGTGTATCTACGAACGAACAATCTTGTGATAGCTTTTATTTTATATATTTTATTAATTTGTGTTATGCACGTCTCATCTTAACTTTACAAGGTACTCTTCACATGGTTTCTGTCTACATAGTCTCCAAAGTTTGTTTTTCTCGTAAGAAGCTAATGTGTCTACTGATTGTTACGTGTTTTTCAGATTACCGTGCAAAGGTAAAAATGAATTAAAAACAAAACTTCACACGTTGTATTTTTGCGTTATTTTAAAGTCAAAGTAACATGATCTATTTCAAATTAAGGCACTTCGAAAGAGACAAGCAGTCTTTTCACACTCTTAAACGGCGCTTACGACAACAGGGACCAGGTTCAGAGTGAAAACTCTGGCAATGATGTCACTTCCATGAGGTTTATTCCAGCTGTTGCTTCACAACTAGGACCAGTAAGTGTATCTGTCTATCTAACCTTCCATATATCATTCCATCCATCCATCCATCCATCCATCCATCCATCCATCCATCCATCCATCCATCCATCCATCCATCCATCGATCCATCCATCGATCCATCCATCCATCCATCCATCCATCCATCTATCTATCTATCTATCTATCTATCTATCTATCTATCTATCTATCTATCTATCTATCTATCTATCTGTCTGTCTGTCTGCTTCTGCCTGTCTGTTTGTCTGTGTCTGTCTGTCTGTGTCTGTCCATCCATCCATCCGTTCATCCATCCGTCCTTTTATATCTATCTGTCTGTGTCTCTGCCTATCTGTCTATCTCCATCTAAACGAACGTTTGGCTCTATATCTAATCTGTCTGTCCCTATATTAAATCTGTCTATATTTGTTGTCAAAATAACTGTCTGCTTTGTTGAATGTCTGCGAGAGTCGAAGTTGAAAGATAAAAGATTGAACGTAGGTTAGATCTACTAGACTGTCTATCGTTATGTCTGCATACAAAATATGTGTGATAGTTTGTCTGTCTAACTATCCACTTACACGGTTCGAAAATTAAGTAATCAGGCTGATTTTATTAAGGCCAAGACAAAAATGCCATCTATGAAGCAAATCACGTAATTCAAGGAGACAACCCTTATCTATGATCTGCAACTTTTCATCGCCACCCGATAAGCAGACAACAAAAAAGCCGCCATTTTGTCGACTTAGTTAGAGGTGAAGTGTTACGTAATCAGCTTATGTTTAAAACTCGGAAAAAGTGCCATTGAGACAGTTGGATTGATGCGACAAGTTTATGGGGATAATAATTTTCTAGTGCACAGATATTCAGGTGTTATTCACGATTCAAAAGTGGTGTGGAGACGATTACAAATGAAATTATACATGGACGTCAAATTTATGTTCGTAATGAGGAACTCATTGCAAAAGTCAGAGAACGAATACAATAAGATCGTTGTTTGACTGTGAGGATGATGACAGATGAATTTGGTGTTAACTGAGAGATCAATCGAAAAATTTTAGTGGAAGATTTTTGATTGTCGTTGCCTACCACATTTGTTGTCTAATGACCAAAAACATCAGCGTGTTGAGTAAGCAAAAGACATCATTAAAACGTGTCACAGAAATAAACATTTCTTAAATGTGATTGTTGCAGATGATGAAACTTGGATTTACTGTTATGTTCTCGCACCTAAACGCCACAGTGCTCAGTGTAAGTCATAGTCATCACCAAAAGGCTAAACATTCGTCTAAAAAAGTCGAAAGTGAGGACAAAGACAATGTTGGTGTGCTTCTACGACAGCAAAGGAGTTATTCACAAAGAATTTATTCCAGAGGGACAGGCTGTCACTGCCAAAGTTTATTTAAGTATTTTAAACGCCTATTGAAAAGGATTTCTAGAGTCCAACCCGAGTACTCAAAACATGGAAGTTTTTTTTTCCTTCTTCATGATAATGCACCGGCTCACCGGGCGGTAGTTGTACAGGTATTTTTGGCCAAAAAACAAGTGTGTGCTCTCAAACATCCACCCTATTCCCCAGATGTGTCTCCCTGGGATTATTTTCTTTTCCCAAAATTAAAGTTACCATGGAAAGGAGACTTCTTTGACGATAATGATGACATCCAAAGGGTCATAACATCGAGTTTAAGGGCCATACCAACAGAAGAACTGCAGAGGTCGTCCCAGTGTTTGTTAGATCGTGCCACTCCTTCTATCAATGCACAAGGGGCATACCTTGAATAAAATACAGGTTATATAGTCAACTGCCGTTTATTTTATTTTATTTTTTTTTTGTGTAGTTTCATTACTTAATTGTCAGACCTTGTATCTGCCAGTCTGACTGTCTTTCCATATAAATTTGAGAATATAATATGTGATAGAGTCCCATGGAACAGTTTACATGTAAAGTTTTGTCCTGTGGCATGTGTATGCCGCAATGGTATGATGTATTAGTGTCATCACATTTCTAGACCACTACAGATTTTAAAGTAGGTATACCAGCACTTGTTCGTACTGCCTGTCTTTCCACTAAAGCCCCAGTTACTCATATCTTGAGGACTGGTTAACTCTGCTGGCTGTTGGTTCTAAAACGTTCCGAACAAGTGAGAAATCAAACCAGGTTTCTTCTGATCGGCTGGAGAGTGCAATAACCACTACACCACCGTACCCCCGTCATAATTTAAGACGTTTGTGTAACACTTAAGAAAACAAGAACTCGTTGCATACTCGACCGACGTTATTTCTTCGTTGCAGGATCCCGTGATATTTTTGCAGCTAGCGATAAAAATCAGTAACCTGACTCTGAATGTGATTATTGTTGCTGAAGAAAGATACAGACGAAGACAGTCTAGTCATACAACAATGTCTAGATATACAACACTGTCTGTCTACAACGTCACCAGTGCCAGGTTTCAAGAGTAAGTATTTAAGTAGTCGCTCTAGTTCTCACCCCTCTGTTAAAGCTACTTTTTGTCTTTGTTATAACTTAACGTACGGAATTAACGTTATATTTTTTAAAAGTTATTATGGGTTAACTTTGTCCCGATGATGAGAGTTGTACGAAAAATGTGTCTCCAGACTTTGCCAGACTTTTAGATACTATAACGAAGTATGATATTATTCTCCTGAACTCACCAAAGAAATGTGGGGAAAATGTAAAGACAAACCCCGGGCAACATTAACACTTAAATCTCCGCTGCCAATTTCCATGGTAGATTTTAACTAGAATTTTCCCGTGATTTATTTTTTTGCCATTTCCAGCTGCCAGATACCTAAATTAGTATTGTGTTGCCGTTAGGGATCGTAGTAGAAGGGTATACGCTATTCTACCATACACTATGTCTGCTTATTATTAATATGTAAGATTGTAGGCCTACTATTACCTCTAGTATGTCTGAGCTTAAAAACTTGAGCTTTCACTTCCACTATCTGTAGACTCCATAGCACTGTTTAGTGTTAACAACGATAGAAAGTCGAGACTTCTTTCCAAACAGTGGAGGTCCGTCTCTTTCGTCGTTGTAGATGTCGGCTTAGTGCCTGCTTGGAGTCTGACGGTGTATGTTGGTGTCTGTTGTGTCTGTTTACTATCCGCTGACAGACTCTCTCCCAGGATCGGCTTTCACTCAGTGGCAAACACAAGTAGCTGCTTTACCGATCATAATGGTTTCATTGGTGCAGGGGATGATATAATGGCGATGATGTTGAGTTGTAACAAAGACAGTGACAAATCCAATACACATGACATTATGTTACTGCTGCAGGACAACAAATATGATTCCCGCGTCTACTAACATCAAAAGACTTCGAGGCCACGGGAATAGTACCACAATCTAGACTTACTTTCCTATAATACAAACTACTTACTGACGACTACTAACACACAACAAAGTCCCTACACTAAGCCACAACTTCCTAACTAAAAAAAAAGGACTTCACCTCTTACTAAATCCTAAGTTATAACCGTCATTGTTGTCTGCTTGTCCTTCTCGTCTGCTAGTTCAAGTGTTGCGCGGTGCTTTTTTCTAGAAGAGCTGCAACCAGAGGATAGGTTTTTCCTATTCAGTCTATTCTTAGTCTAATATACTGCTACATACCAGTGGAATCTTATTGCTTCTGGCTTAGTCTAATATACTACTACACAACAGTGGAATCTTATTGCTTCTGGCTTAGTCTAATATACTACTACATACCAGTGGGATCTTATTGCTTCTGGCTTAGTTTAATATACTGCTACATACCAGTGGAATCTTATTGCTTCCGGCTTAGTTTAATATACTGCTACATACCAGTGGAATCTTATTGCTTCTGGCTTAGTCTAATATTCTGCTACATACCAGTGGAATCGTATTGCTTCTGGCTTAGTCTAATATACTGCTACATACCAATGGAATCTTATTGCTTCTGGCTTAGTCTAATATACTGCTACATACCAGTGGAATCGTATTGCTTCTGGCTTAGTCTAATATACTGCTACATACCAGTGGACTATTATTGCTTCTGGCTTAGTCTAATATACTTCTACATACCAGTGGAATCTTATTGCTTCTGGCTTAGTCTAATTAACCAGACAAATTGTATTGCTTCTGGTTGAACTCGAAACCACAACCTTCAGCACTGGAGGCAAATCTCTAAACTGGAGACAACTTATTAAACAAAGAAGATGTCATATATCAATAACTCAAATGAAGGGACAGATGAAATCGAACTGTGTAATAGTATGTTGTCGAGATCAATAAAGATTGAAATTATTTTAGTCTAAAAGAAGTAATAAACTTTAAAAGTAAAGATGTTATGATTGAGTCCCTTGTTGCAATATTTATTTATTTTACTAGTATTATTATTTTTTTTGAGAATTACTCACCTCACCTTGCACGGGAAAAAAAGTTGGTCTCAGCTCGGCGAATCTTGACTGGTAAATGTAAAGTTGCACGGGAATGTGATGTTAGGTTAGGGAAAAGTTTCAAGTGTCAACTTTGGAATGTCTGATGTTGACACAACAGACTAAATTTAGTAATAGAGAATTAGATATGAGGAAATTGTTTGTTTAAGGAGAGTTTTAGAAACAATGTCTAGCATGTAAATTACGGAAAAAATGTTTATCTTCATGGATAGATTTTTATAGAAGAAAGGATAGAAAAAGTGAGTCGTATAAAAATTATATATATATATATATATATATATATATATATATATATATATTATCATATATAATGAGATTAGATCAAGAAGTAATTTTTGAGTAGAAGTTGTCAGTGAGTTTCTGTCATGCCTTAGTTCAGTTACAGTAATATTTGACCTTTTTAGGGCAAACGTTTGCTTAGTGTAAATGTCGGCAGTTTTGTAGCATTGTCCTTGTTAGCACTGACAGTGTGATGTAGTGATTTGATCTTTTGGAAAATGTGTTATTAATGTGCACGTCTCTTGGAAGTTCTGTAATATTATAAGTAGTAGTTTTGTGGGGTTTTTTTGTAACACTCATGGTTGTGACAGTTCATAAATGATCTGTTGTCAAACTCACTTCCCCATGTCACTGACTTCGTGCCCGGGAAGTTCTCTCGTATGTTTCTTTGGCAGTAAACTCCCTCATCCTCATTACAGTCACCCTCCATCAATAAATTTCTGTAGATCTGCCACTACATTCCGTGTCTGTTGACCCAGCAGATCGTCAACAGTCTTGTCAGAGAGAGTCTGCCCGTGCCGTCTTAGTTGTTGTCATTGTTTTAGTGTCCGAGCGCCTGGGATGTGGCGTTTATTCTTGTGGTTTGCTAGAACGTAAGATAAAGTTCATAACTGAAGTTAAAACTCCATATAGACACTAAACAATTAAGTCTTCAGTGGTTCTCAACCTGTAGAACATGCATCAGTTCTAGTAGCGTATGCTTCATTGCTGCAGACGACCACACGGGTACAACAGAGTGATAGTTCCTCGATGTAATAAAGCTAAACAGGGATGCATAGTTCGGTTTAAATAAAAAGAACGAAATAAAAAAGAAGATAGAAGGAGCGAGTAAAGGAGATATTACTTGAACCAGTTTTACCGCAGTCTTTTATCTCTATCGTAGAATCTAAACGTAGACAAGGACGGACATATCATTTGACCCGAAGTATAATTGTCACATTATATGAATGCTAACATTTTTTATTGTCAGAAAACCTCCTGGAAGCATCACTGTTGACGATGTTTCCAATTTACGGCCTGTAGATCTGCAGCGAATTGACAATTGTGTAGTGCACTTTCAAACCATTGATGACAACCTCCTCATTGGGGTGTGGCAAAACTGCTTCGATTCTAACAATGGAGTAAGCATTTAAACATGTCTAATACTGTGTTGTCTTGTAGATACTTTGCCGCTGTCTCTGAATTAACTCTGCGTTAAAACTGACAGAATTGGTACATTTTCTTCCATTTTCTGAATTAATGCTCAAATTAGTATTTAGGAAAAGTCTAATTAAAGTTTACAGTTTCACATTTCTAACACAAATCATATTTTCAAATTATTCAGTAACTTCCTTTCAGTTTTTTTTTACCAAATTTGTGAAAAAATGTATTTTATTTTAGTTGGAAGCGAATTATTTCGGGAGTGAAAGAGTTAACTTTACAAGATGCAGCTGAACGAGATGAAGGGAGGAAACAAGTTTTTTACTGAATGTTTGTTTCCTCCAAGTGATTGCCATTTAAAGATTTTTCGCTGTGATAATTGCACTGAATACTTGTTTCTTTCAAATAATTGACATTTAAAGATGTTTCGCTGTGATAATTGCGCTGAATGCTTGTTTAATTATAACAATAATCTGAAAATTGTCATTCAAAAATAAGCTATATCAGATCTCAACATAGAGATTTTCAGATGACTTTAATACAAAATAGTGGTATAGAACAAAGGCATATAAAATGTATGATCAGCTGTACCAGGAGGAGGGTAATAAGGTAAAGCTGTACAAACCGAAAGATAAAAAAAGGAGAAAAAACAGGCGATGACAGAGAAAAACTATAATCAATATTCCTGCTAAAGTTTTGTTTATTCTTTGAAGGCAACTGAAAATAATTTAAAATAAAGAAAATACAGATGGTTTTGTTGCAACTAAACAATAGACTTAGAAATATCTAATACTGGCCTTTTATCATTATGGTAAAGTTGTTTCACTGTGCAAGCGTCAGCCCATCAAGCCAAGCAAAGTCCATACTAGGTCCTTATCTTGTTGAATTTATGGAGACAGACAAAGTCTATCATAGGTCCTTATCTTGTTGAATTAATGAAGACGTGTAAAATTTGTGGAAGATTTCTTTTGTATTGATGAGAAAATGATATTGTGTTTCAGATTCGCAGCCAAGAAGTGATTATAGTACGAGGAATATATATCTATGTGGTAGTACCACCAGATGCGCCTGGAACATCTACCCTAGTGCCCTATCATTTCATGCGCAGAGGTCCCAGGTAGTATCATTGTCTCCTACAACCTGCATGTATGTGTGTAAACAGTAATAAATATCGTTTTTTCAACAAGTGTGGTCTATCTCTCAACAAATAAATAGAACTAGGGAAGTTGTAATGTTGCCCGCACCAGAAGGATCATTGAAAACATTTTAGATAACTCTACAATACTTGACAGCTTCACTGTAGGATATATGTGTGTATATTTTGGATATTTATAAACTTCATTACTTAGTTCAGTTTACACAATTAACAGAAATATGGGATGCCATAACAATTACTCAAGACTAAAACAGAATAAATCAGTTTTGTTTCCTTTTTTATCTGCATAGCTTTTTATCTGATGCCCCTAATAACAATCCCTTGAATATTGAGGCATCCAGTAGCTAGTTGCTTTTTCTTATCACACAGCCATCATAAATACTCTGTCTGTCGCTCTGCCTCTCTCTCTCTCTTTCTCTCTGTCTCTCTCTCTCTCTCTCTCTCTCTCTCTCTCTCTCTCTCTCTCTCTCTCTCTCTCACTTTCTCTCTTCTGTCACTTCAGTGCCCAACCACACGGGGCTGTGAGTACCAAGAGATTTCCACTTTTGTCTGTCCTTCTTTTTTTTTTTTTTTGGTCTTCTTGACTGTCTTCCACGTCCGTGTATTGTTTGCAAACATTTCTTCTTCTGACTGTCTCCATGTCTCTATGTCTCCGTGTCTCCATGTCTCTATGTCTCTATGTCTCCGTGTCTCCATGTCTCTATGAAACCTCCCGTAAAGAGTACTCGTGACGATTAAAGAAATGCGTATTATGAAATTTTTTGAGTGAAATAAAATTAGCCTTAAATCACCCTGAATACTAATGAATTTGCAGTCGATAAAAGTCTGCTCGGATAACGTGGACTTAGGGAAGGAGATTTGGTTGGCCTCGACAACAAACGGACAAGTTTTGCATCTAAGGCGTCCGCAACGTCTGGTACCATAAAAAATGTCATCTGTCTTAAGGCGACTACAAGCTATTTAGATGCAACACTTGTCCGTTTGTTGTCGAAGTTAGCTAGATCTCCTTCCCTAAGTCCACGTTACCAGTTCAGGAGGGTTTTACCTGCACTTCACCCAATGTTATTTATGCTATTATGTGCAAACGTTGTGGCATGAAGTACATAGGGAAGGCCGGTTTACGCTTAGTAGATCGATTTCGCCAACATCTTCATTATATTTCTAATAGGGCCTGGGCACTTGTGGCTAAACATTTTGCCTTAGCAACGGCAGGGGTAAACACGACATTTATGTTAGTGCAACCCGCTCTTGTTCTGCTGATGTACGATCTCGGAGGGTCCTAGAAAAGCGCCTTATTTTCCAGGCTGGCTATCTCCGTCTTCAGCTTTGTGTAACTTCTTTAGTTTTCCACCCTCCCCCTTTTTTTACTCTACTTTTTTTCTCTTAGCTACCCTCCCTACCGCCACCCTCTTTTCTTCTCTGGCAAAATACTGGTATTTATAGGGTTTTGTCCTATTCACCAGTTTCACATTTTCTCCCTGCATGTGTTTATGTTCTTCATTCATTATCTCTCCGCTTCCCCTTCCTCCTCCCCCCTCCCGACACCTTCTCCTCTAGCAACTATCATGTTTCTATCGCCTTCCCCTTTCTATCACCTGTTTTCCTCTTCTCTCTCCACCTCTTCTTTACGATTGTCTCTATCGTCTTATCCTCTGTGTGGCCCGCGTGATCCCTATGCATGTTCCACTGGACACGCATTTCTCTGTTTCCTACTTCTGGAGGAGGCCATATTAAGATACATTCTTCGTTTAGTTATTTGATTTTGTCTTGTTTGTGCATGTAATCCTCGAAAAAAGCTCACGCCGAAATATCGTATGTTGTATGTTTTTCAGTTATACATTCTCATACTTTCTATTCGTTTTTTCTCACTTTGCTCACTCCCTCTGCCACTTTGTAAAACTACGCCATACACTTCTATCTATCTTGATTATTTAAACCAGTTTTACTGCAGTCTCCATCCCCTTTATCTGTCACATTTAAACTTTTGTGACACACGAATACTGCTTGAATATAAGTAAATAAAACCTACAGACACACAGACACACAGACACACACACTCACACATGTCACAGTAGTAAAACTATGATAAAGTTCCACAGTCATGCCCCTCCCTACTAATCTCTCATCTTCTCTTTCCTCATCTGACGCTGATGTTCCAGAACCTTCATTGCTAAATATTACAACCCTCTAACAGAACCACTTTCATCTCTTTAACCCACACTTTTCTCGTCTTCACCGTCATTGTATCTTTCTATTTCCCTTTCCCCACCCCTTCTTTATCACCAACCTGTAAGATTTCTCATCACACCTCACAAGTCTGTACTTAAACATTCACAATACTTCACCACACGCACTCTCAGACACAGCTTCTTGCAAGACACAACTAAGTGCTCCTGTTTTCTGTTATTTTCTTTCTACCTTTATATGTTTTATATCAGTGGTGTAAATTTACATTTTCTTTTCCTTTCTTATATCTGTGTCCTAAATGTTTTTGTATGATTCAGATATAAAGGGAAACCTTACAATTGTGTATTCGTTAATTAATAAAACTGTCCCAACGTTGATGTCTAAATCCAGACGGAGGTAACAAAGTTGTAATATTGTAAGGGTGTGAATTATCTATCATCGATGGCAACATTATAATATTGAAGATTGTGCATCATATATTTCTCTTGAATTGACTGATATTAAAAGTGTTCTTTGGTTCTCTGATCATAACACATCGATGTTTCACAGATATTACATTTCACTAATCAGAGGAGTCCGATGAACATTTCACTGCATTATTTATTTAATTCTGACAAATAAGATATTCGACTTAGAATTCACAACATCACTTGTACTAAGATGTAATATGACATACTCTTGGTTAGTTTCGTCGTTAAAGCACATCAGTATCACACCAACCTACTCTACATGCAGCATTTCTCAATGTTCTCCTATTTCACACTATTTTACACATTTGATAAGAGAAGAATTCTAAACTCTGTACTATATTCCATCTGAAACACGTGGTCAATCAGTTACACGACTAAATTACTGTACTCGAAGTTTCAAAGTAACAAATATTCATATCACTTGAATCACTTGAAACACAGATTCAATCTGTCCTAGAACTACTTCTGCAAGACTGCTTTTCCTGAGTATCTATTGCTCTAATTGTCCATCTATTCCAACTGTCGTTACCTACATCTTCTTTCTCTCTCGTGTCTTCTCTGGTGTGTATTCTCCTTCTGCGGTTCCTCCTGATTGTCTGTCCTTCTCTCCTTCTCTTGTCCGGACCGGTCTCTGTTCACTGACCGTCCTTGTTCCTCTATCTTCGAGTCTCCGTCCTCTGTCTCTTCTTCTTCCTTGTTCCCCCTCTACTTGGTTAGTTCTTTCTTTTTCGTTCTGTCTCCCCCACTTGCTTCTCCGTTCACCTTTTTATCTTCCAGTGTAGCTTGGTGGATTAACCAATAAGTATTTTGGCTCCACCCTTCAAATGTCCACTGGTTCCCATGCGCGTTCTGATTGTCCGTCATTCAAACTGCCCCGTTGCTTATATGTCGTAAGTTAAATATCAAATAGCCCACGCCTCTAAATATTTAATTGGTCAGCTGGCCCAGTTGGTCACTTTTTTATTTAAAAACCATATACAACCGCATCTCACCGCGTGTCAAGTGTCAACTCCGTCTATACAATTGTTATTTACCTAAGTCATTATCTTGCTATTTCATGTCGGAGGTTTATTGTGTCCTCGCTTTTCATTGTGTCTGCCTATTCTACTTGTCTTTTCTATTTTGTTTACTCGTGTCAACGTCCAGTCACTGCTTTGTTATCACTGGACCATCCTACTTTCTGGCGTCCTTCTTTTGTATTTCATATGTCAGCGTCACTGTGTCTGGTGTTTTTCTATTCACTGTTTTCTTTAGTCCGCGTCTTGTTCTAGTGTCATGGAAGTTTTTTACCTTTCTCTTCCTTTTTTCGACCTACTTTTCTCTGTCACTATTCGATCTTACTATTTTCTTTACAGTATATTTTCATAATCATATTTTTAAATAATAATAATAACAACAACAATATCCGTTACTTACAAGGCTATGCTACACGAAAGTCAGGTGTAGAAATAAGTACCTGACTCCTTATAGAATTGTTGAAAGAAATTTGGGCAGACACGATGCTCACAACATCAGCCTGTCGTGCGTAGCCTGATCAAGGAAAATGTAAACACTAATACCATATTCTCCTTGATGTCTCTACGGCATAACAGGGCTAACTTTATCATATTATTTGTACAGTTATGGAAGGTAATATACAGGCCTACAGGAGACCTGTTATTCAGTCAAATTTCCGTGGGGAACATGCAATTGACTGGAAAACAACTAAAAACAAAACCCAGTAATTACCTTTCACGTACTAGACACTGACCAGCAGTGGTCGTGTACAAAGGAAAGTAGCTTCCCATTCTCTTATCTCTTGAAAACAATGTTAAGTAGTATCAACAGTGATAGTTTCACTTGTTGTAAGTAGACAACATGTAATATTTATAATTTATGCAGAATCTTCAGCAGAATAGTAACACTAACTTAGAAGATGCTTTGTTTAGTACACCAGAACCACCATCTATACGACGTTTTTGTATCTTTCAAACTGTAGAAGCACCATTAATGTTAAAATATAGGTAATATCTTTTCCTCTATATCATCAGTTTTGTCGTTAATATCCACTTTATTTTAGATAAAACGTATTCAAAAGTTAAGAGAACAATGATTTGTATTCTTTAATTAACATTAAACAATGTAGTCTCACATCTCACTGTTATTTTCTATAACAGGTTCCCAATACCAGGGGAGACAAGTAACTCAGACAATGCTGATGATTAGAGGAACTACAAACAAGAAGTCAGCCGACACGCAATACTTCTCTTGCCTTTTCTTTTTCTTATCATCTTATTTCCTGCACATCCTAGAGATGTTTTAACATAAATTTTTTCTTTGATTAAACACAAACGTGTCTGCGACAGTAGACTCTTGTACTACTGTTTGTGATTTCATTAAAAGCTACACATGAAAGAGACCTTAAAGTTATCATAAAAGTATGTGTGTGTGTCCTGATGTTAAGGAGCTTTAAATTCCTTGCCTGAATAAGAAAAATCAAATCTTAGAAACAATGCTAGATAGAAACATGAACGTTATGGCTTTACGTAGACACAAAGGTAACCCTGCATCATCAGTAACAAAATGGTGTCTATGAAGGAGAAAGCGCAGTGTGTTTAATCAGTTCTTGAAGGGAACCTTTCCAGAACCATGAACTGGAAGATATAGTCCAACATCATGACCATCTCACTCGCTGGACATTACTCTTTTTGCGTTTTTTAATGGGGCTATACTATGGACAAATGTTTACTGGTTTCCGATATTGAAACTTTGCAAGCAAGGACAATGAGTGTTGCAGCTACGGTGGCAGCCTGGTATCATTACTTTCAACTCGGAACATTATTATCCCCGTCACTAGAAAATAACAATCACATTAGTCCCATAAAAATAAGAGTAAACAAAATTTCTCTGTGATAACAATATCATTAGCTCTCTCTCTCACCGTCCCTCTCTCTCTCTCTCTCTCTCTCTCTCTCTCTATATATATATATATATATATATATATATATATATATACTGGGGGTTTTACACCAAATGACCAAGGGGTTAAATTTCATAAAGTGGAATGGGATGGCTGTCACATTTAAATGCATCACAAAGGAAAGCCTGCTATGTAGTATGACATATTATATATCAATGTAACCAGGAAAAGTTCTGTATTGTTTTTATAATACAATTGTTAGTTTGTTGTTAGTATAGAACACAAAAACGATCTGAGAACAATGATTTTCTCACTTACCCCACTGTACTTTGTGCAGTTTATCCAAAAACGAATAAAATTTTGCACAAACACTCTTTCCTCACAGTAAACTATAAACTAATTATTAGTTACAACAAACTGAAAAGAACAAGGAGATAGCAAACATTTACATAAAAACACAAATGGGGTCTTAGGAAAAAAAATGTAAAAATTCAACAGTTAAATTGTAAGACAAATTAAACATTCAGACTGACATCCTTGTCCTGCACGCCTCGTGGTCTGTTTTGACACAGAAGGAAAGTAGGACAACCTGGGTTGCCAGATTTTAAGAAATAGTGATAATAAATTCAAAATTATAGACCAACGCGCTGTGCGTCGATCGGAAATCTGAGAAATAACAGATCGACGCAGTCATATCGACCAGTCCATCTTCATTTACTAGAAATGATGAAATCCATGTTGATTTGTCTTAATTGATGCCTAAATACTGCAAATAAGCAATATAACTGCTGCATCACTCTGTGGCCTGGAGCTGAAGTATCATGACTTAGATGCTTATTTCATTTATTAATAACTTTCTCATGTACGAATACAATTCATTATCTCTCTCTCTCTCTCTCTCTCTCTCTCTCTCTCTCTCTCACACACACACACACACACACACAAACATACATACAGTAGAAAATACCTAAGTTACTTCATCTTTGGTTTTCTAGTGGAAGACCTCTGAGGCCATTACTTTGTTGAATTTGTTAAAAGTTGGCAATCTACACAACTAACGCTCATTAATGTCACCCAGACTTGGGAGTGTATTTAACAACATTTCTCCACATTTCAATAATCAGTTGCAGCAAAAGCAGAACCCTTCATCTGGGTACTAACCAGGGCCAAACATTTGTGAACGTCTACAAACATTAATCATGTCTCCGTTGTGTGTTTCAGGGTTAGACATGCGGTTCAGATCTTAGAGTTCCTGGGTTCGAATCTCACCAGAAGTAGTGGATTTTTTTTTATCATGAATCCTCCAATAACAAAAAATTCACTTTGTCTCTAGGAAAATGTCCCTGTGCATTGTCCCGTTCGTTGAAAATCCCCTCTTCTGGAAATTGAAAAATGTTGGGCAGACAACCCATGTCCAGACAAAATTCTAGGAAAAGTTACAGCCCCCAATTTTGTTTTCTTGGTGCTTTAGTTTTTAGGCCTGTTCCTGGGATTATTTGTGGCACTGATTCAGAAAATTGCATTAGATAGACCGTATCAGATCTAGATGTAGTTGGAGTTATACAATTTTTATCTTCTCTTTAGCAAATCTCTTCTGCATAATTGGGATGTCACAACACTCATTCATTCATTCATTCATTCATTTGTAATCAAACAGCAACACAGCTTTCTTAGACTATATACATTTGTATTTCAAAGGTTTCTCAACCTGGACTGTTTAAAAGACTTACGTTGTATAATAGTTATGATGGTATAGGAGGAGTGTGTATATTCCCACTCATATCATTTCATTTTTGCAAATCGAGCACCGCAGAGGTTAATGCTACTTCAAAACGGAGCTGCTGGAATCATCTCGACAGATTTTGCTATATTTGTTGGGAGTACACACTGAAAGCAGGTAGGAAACCTACTTCTGAGTGTGTAAAAAGAGCACCTGTAGTTTACATTGATGTCGAGCTTGGAGATTAAGATAAACCATGGGCTCTTCATACTGTACACAAAACTTGTACGGAGCATTTGTGCCAGTGGACAAATGGAAAGAGAAGCTGCCTGAAATTTGGAGTACCAATGATGTGGAGAGAACCAAAAAACCACTTGGATGACTGTTATTTTTGTTATGTTAATATCACAGGCATCAGTCGAAATAATCGTGACACGTGGTCTTACCCTGATCTACCTTCAGCCAGGAGACCTGTTCCGCACTCGGATCTTGCACCTTTTCCACCTTTCCTTGAACTACCACAGCCTTCAGAGGATGAGTCTTGCATGTCTGATATCACACAAGATAAAACAAGTTAGGACAGTGACAGTGAATTCCAAACAACTTCACATAGTGATAGTTTTGATCAGAATAAACTGAGTGATCTGATCAGGGACTTAAATCTTTCCAAGGAATCTTCTGAACTGCTTGCTTCCAGACTAAAGGAACAGACTGTACTTCAGCCTGGAACGAAAATGGCATTTATCGAATGATAGAACGCATCTGCTGCCATTCTTTACCGAAGACAACAACTTAGCATTCTGCAATGACATCGGAAACCTTGTGAAGAAATGAAGAACTTTTGTCTTTCAGTGAAGCCTTTTCATCTGCAGTTCAAAAATTAGTTTGAAATGTATTCATTTAAATAACAGCAACAAATATAGGTGTGTTTCTATCGAAGGTTCCACTAGGATGAATAAAGATTACACGGCCATCTCTTTAGTCCTGAAAAAGATAAATTATCAAGAACATCAAATGATGATTTGTGTAGACTTGAAGATGGTTAACATTCTTCTTGGTCACCAAAGTGACTACACAAAGTATCCTTGCTTTTTATGCCTTTGGAATACTACAGCCAAACATGAACACTGGGAAATAACATACTGGCCTCGGAGGGAATATGTGGTGGTTGGAGGACAAAATGTAATCAATGAACCTTTGGTAGCACGAAATAGAATCATACTGCCACCACTACATACAAAGATAGGTCTGATGAAACAATTTGTAAAGGTTTCGTGAATTGAATACATAGTGCATGCGTTACCTGGACTTACCATGGAAAAACTAAAGGCACGAATTTTCGATGGCTCACAGATCGAACACTTATAAATGACCTATATTTCATAGCATCAATGAATGAAATCTAATCATGTGTCAGGTCTTCTTTTGTTCCTGTTGTGAAAAGCTTTCTTGGCAATAAGAAGGCAGACATCTACACACATTTAGTAGAGTAATATGTTGTTTCATTTCAACAGGCTTGGTTGTAACATGAGTGTTAAATCCACTATCTACATAGTCACTTAGATCGGTTTTCAGAGAACATTGGTGATTGAAGAGAAGAGTAAAGTGAAAGATTTCACTAAGACATAAAAACAATGGAAGGCAGATACCAAGGAAGATCGGATGCACACATGATACCAGACTATTGGTGTAATCATATGCCGGATTGTCCTGGAAGATCACACTCTCGGAAGTCTTACAATAGGAGCTTCCTATGTGATGACTGATGGAAAGTTTGTATCATAAATGTATGCTTTTGATGTGAAATAAGTATATTTTCATATAGTACACTCCCCTTTTTAATTTTTAACACGTTTCCTTCATATTTGTGGCCTTGTTGGCTGAGTGGTTAGACGCTCGGTTTGCTAATCCGGTGGTACCGGGTTTAGTCCCAGCAGTGGGATTATTTCTGGTACACACCAAAAAGACCCCGGGGTTTACCCAGCCTCTAAAAATAGGTAGCAGAGAAATCTGAGAAGCTAGAGCGGGAGGGCGTGATACTGACCACATCAAACTTTCATGTGTGGAAGGTCATGGAAAATACGGGCCTAACACCGTATTCTCAATATGGCTTAACGGCACTGAAACGGAAATTTTACCTTTTTTCTAACCTTCATACATAAAAGATACTAATTTAAACACTACATTAAAATATCCTGATTTGTTATGGGCAAGCAAAGTGAAGAGTGGTATATGGCATGTGTTTTATATCTCAAAATCTAGAGCTGATTGAGGAAAACTTTTTGAAATCAGCAAGTCAAATATACCCAGAAACAGGTCTAACATTTGAGGCACTAAAACCTGTGTTGGTCAGTGTTATCTATACTGACTGCGACATCCTTTCTTAGGTTATAGAACCAGCGGCCGAGCAGATACAGGAATGTCCTGAACTGGGTAAAAGTATTTATAAACAAAGACTCCATGCATACTTCAGCTTGTAGACTCACTTTGTCTGATAATCTACAATGGAGAATGAAAACAAGTGTACACATAAACTTCGGTAGAGAAGATATTAATTCTATGGAGCAGCTTGAGATGGCTTATGACAATATTGCCAATTATTTCCTACACAAGTTTCATTGAGTTAGATATCCTAAATCCATTTTGATGATGATGATGATGATGATGATGATGATAATCATCATCATCACCATCATCACCATAATCATCATCATCATCATCATCATCGTCGTCGTCGTTGTCGTCGTCGTAGTCGTCGCCTTTCACTCCCTGTTCTTGAAATTATTCTCTGCTTCCTTCCTTTTCTCTGAGCACTGTCATAATTTCTCTTCTCCATGTTAAGTCTAGGTCTTCCTCGTTTTCTGTTTCCTTGAGGATTCCATGTCAGTGACTGTCTTGCTATGCTGGTGACAGTTTTTCGAAGAGTGCGGCCAGTCCATCTCCATTTACTAGACATGATTAAATCCATGTTGATTTGTCTTAATTGATGCCTAAATACTGCAAATAAGCAATACAACTGCTGCATCACTCTGTGGTCTGGAGCTGAGGTATCACTCTGTGGTCTGGAGCTGGTGTATCACACGGCTGAAGCTGTTGTATCACTCTGTGGTCTGGAGCTGGTGTATCATTCTGTGGTCTGAAGCTGGTGTATCACTCGTCTGAAGCTGTTCTATCACTCTGTGGTCTGGAACTGCTGTATCACTCCATGGTCCGAAGCTTTTGTATCACTCTGTGGTCTGGAGCTGGTGTATCACTCTGTGGGATGGAGCTGGTGCAAATCACTCTGTGATCTGGAGCTGGTGCATCACTCTGTGGTCTGAAGCTATTGTATCACTCTGTGGTCTAGAGCTGGTGAATCACTCTGTGGTCTGGAGCTGGTGTATCACTCTGTGGCCTGAAGCTGTTGTACCACTGTGTGGTCTAGAGCTGGTGTATCACTCTGTAGTCTGGAGCTGGTGTATCACACTGTGGTCTGAAGCTGTTGTATCACTCTGTGGTCTGGAGCTGGTGTATCACTCTGTGGTCTGAAACTGGTGTATCACTGTGTGGTCTGAAGCTGTTGTATCACTCTGTGGTCTAGAGCTGGTGCATCACTCTGTGGTCTGGAGCTGGTGCATCACTCTATGGTCTGAAGCTGTTGTATCACTCTTTGGTCTGGATTTGGTGCATCACTCTGTGGTCTGGAGCTGGTGTATCACTCTGTCTTCTGAAGCTTTTGTATCACTCTGTGTTCTGGAGCTGTTGTATCACTCTGTGGTCTGAAGCTGGTGTATCACTCTGTGTTCTGGAGCTGGTGCATCACTCTGTGGTCTGAAGCTGGTGTATCACTCTGTGTTCTGAAGCTGGTATATCACTCTGTGGTCTGTAGCTGTTGTATCACTCTGTGGTTTAGAGCTGTTGTATCACTCTGAAATCTGTAGGTGGTGTATCAGTCGTGGGTCTGTGTAGCTTCTTGTGTTTAGAGGATATCCCACACAGAATTAAAATAAGCTCTAATATTCCCCCATTGAGAAACTTCAACTAAACCGTTACCAGAAATGTATGAGGTAAAAGCCACTGAAAATGTCACGAGACAAAGAGGAGATTAAAAGAAAAAAGATAAATACTCATATATATATATATATATATATATCTTATCTTATATCTTATCTTATATCCTTCCCGTGCCGTTAGACGTCACATAGGGCTCGCAAAGTAGTTCGCCAATATTTCCTGTCTTCGGCGAGTCTTTCAACCTCAACAAAGGATTTTATGCCTGTTAACTTGGCCTCTCTTAATAATGTTCTCTTCAGAGTTTCACGCGGTCTGCCCCTTTTTCTTCGGCCTGTTGTGTTCCACTTGATAGCTTGTTTTGGGATTTTCTGCTCATTTCTTCTCATCAAGTGGCCAACATATGTCCATCTCCTTTTCCTGATCACCCGTGAGACTGGTTGTTGTTCAGTCATCTGTCTTATCTCTGCATTGTTCTTGAATTCATTCCACTTGATGCCGAGTATTTTCCTTAGGCATTTGTTTTCAAAAGAGTCTAATTTCTTTTCTATTTCTTTAGTTGTTTTCCAGCTTTCGCATGCATAAATGAGGGTGGATATTACATTTGAATTGAATAGTCTTAACTTGGTTTTTGTGCTTATAACTTTTGAATTCCATATGTTCTCAAGATTCTTGAAGATTGATGCTGCTTTTGCAATTCTGATCCTAACTTCCTTTCTAGTGTCACCATCCTGGTCTATGTAGCTGCCAAGGTATGCAAATTGATTGACTTCTTCAATATCTGTCCCTTCTATGTGTATTTTTCCATTTTGATTGATGGGAATTTTCATTATTTTTGTTTTGTCCTTGTTAATTTCAAGTCCTATTTTGCTATATATATATATATATGAATGGACTAATCAATTAACAATGGAGAAAATGCTACTTCTGGTAATGTAAATAACAAGAACCATAGAAAATGGAAAATCATGATCATAAATTATACTGAGAACAGCAACAAATGAATGAATGAAACGTTGAAGTAGAGACGTATTTGCGACATCTGTGGGCGGCCGTCATGATATACTGTGCAAACCCTCCATCAGACTGAGCTATTCCAACAACCTTAATCTTGCTATAAATGTTAGATCTTCCTTTCTTGCAACAGACACACTCAAAACAAGACTTCATGTTACTGACAAAAACCCTGTCCTCCGCCTTTCAAACAGAAATGAAAGAAAAATGATCTTTGAATTAGCATGTGCTGTTTGTTCTTTACTGAAAACTGTATACAGATGCTCAAAAAGTTTTAGTAGACTGAACTGCTTGTGGGAAGTCAGTATTAAAGTTGTCAGTGGTTGAGAAATATTAGTTTTGAAGCAAGAAATTATTGTGAAATTTAGAAATAAATATATCAACCACTGATAACTATAAAAGTTTGGGCGATATGTGAAATTTTAAAATAAATATAAAATTAGCTGTGAAAAATTACTACTCAACACAGCAATCAATTTTGAAAAGAACAAACCTGCAACCCTGTAATATCAGATCTAATTTTGCTGACAACTCCACTTAGTTCATGACCCAGTGGATGTGGTCGAAAGGGGATAAGAACAGATACTACGAAAGCTAAGAATACATTCTGTCATGTGACATGTCCTTTTCAGGACACTGCCCTCTCACAGCCTCCCTGAATGTAGTGCGGTCTTGAGCGAATTGACCAGCGTCTAGCACTAACAAATTGTGACATTCAGCGATGTCCTGAGTCCACCGACGACGAGATCGTTCTTTTTCCCTTTTCCGGGAACTATGCCTTCTACTATCAACCTCTCCAAGCTATTGTGTCTCTTGATGTGGCAGAAGTATCTCAGCTTTCTAATTTGTATCGTGTTAACGAGCCAGTTTTCTCCGAGGAGGTATTGCTTGATATCTGGTGACCCCCGTCTATATATACCAAAAGTAGGTCACTACTACATCAGTTCATTCATTCAGCTGTTGCTATTCTAAGTATCACCCACTAGCATCTCTTTTTTTATATTCGTTCTATCAATGATATTTTAAATACCCTTCTGTAACATTTCATTTCATATTCTGTTAATCTCTTTTCTAGTCATTTCTTAAGTGTCCACTTTTCGCATCTAAATGCTACAACTGGGAATATGTAAATCTTTTATTAAAGACAACTTTGTTTCCTTGTGGATAGCTTACCACATATACGCTTCATGTGTGCTAATCTTCCTTGTTGATACTTACCATATACACTTCATGTTTGCTAGTCTTCTTTTGATTTCCACTGCGCAGTCACCATTGATGGTTACGACTGAACCTAGATATTCAATTTTATTTACGTTTACTTTCTCTGTTTACATCCTTGTCTTACTGCCTTTTGTACGTCAGACCTACCCTACGTTTCGTCATCTGCCCTTACTGCTGTCTGCTAATCTTGGCAGAGTTTGGTAACAAGCTGCCCCAGATAATTGGGAAACTCATGTTGTTCATAACAGACCATAACTGTTGATGATGTACACCGTGGAAAGCTTTGGAGCAGCCCACACAACAAGTGTATAAATCCACATTAAGTTCTGTACACTTTTGTATGTTCCTCATGTTTAATATACGATCGCTGATGTCTCTGCTTGGTCTGAAACCCGTCTGTACTTCATAAGAGCAAAGAAACGCATTTGAAATGATTTTATAAAGATGTATTATTTAAGAAGTCACATACATGAGAATATTTGTGAGAACTTAATGCTGCATTGATTACATAACAGAATGACGTAAAATGTGGTTTGGCCCACCTTGACATAAAGACAGCACACAACGCTAGTTTTGGTCTGAATCAAATGTGAATACTGTGAGATTAAAGAGTTGATTGCAAAATAAATACGTTTATGTTAACAGATAATTTCCACTTTAAAAGTAACAAAATGGAAATAAGGAAATGAAGAAGATAAAAAGGTTCTTCGTGTTAGTTCAGCATTGCCACTCGTTTATGAAGAAAAGCTAAAGCCATAAGTTTAAATACGTTTTTTATCTCTTTTTCTTCATAAAGAGTTCTGGAAACATGATGTAGCACAACATAGCGATTCAGAGAGTTTTGGAAATACTATAATAAGAAATATCCGTGCGAATTCAAAATATTAATAGCTTGATTTGGATAGCAAGGAAGAGAGCCTCAGAAAGAAGATTCTAATCTGTCTGATAGCAAGGAAGAGAGCCTCAGAAAGAATATTCTAATCTATTTGTAATCTGTATTCAGAAACTAGCATCAAAGTATTCTCATATGTGCTCCGCCTTACATTCCAACACCCACTGTAACGCCCGCCTGCTGATGGAGCCAGTCCCACACTGTTTGTGGATACCGTGAGCTAAACCACTTCTTTCTGAAAACAACACCCACTTCCCTTATTTTCCCTCCATTCGATCATTCTCCTTTGTGGAAGTTGTCATTCAACACAATGTTCTTCTCCTTATGAGTTTTGGAGCTTGTTACTCTCTCTCTCTCTCTCTCTCTCTCTCTCTCTCTCTCTGAACCTTAAATGCCCAGGGCACATGGGGCTTCCGCAAGGGTTTTCCACAAATGCTTGTCCTACGCCTTTTTTTCTGCTCTTGCCCAGGTGAGCCCTCTATTGCTCAACATCCTCTCTGTTGTTCTTCTCCATGTCTCTTTTGGTCTACCCTTATTTCTGTTCCCCTGTGGTGTCCATCTTAGTGCTATTTTTGATAGTGAGTTGTCAGTCATTCGGAGCTTATTTAGTTGTGATATAATTTCCTGTATTTGTGAGTCATTTTTGTGTGTCTGTATTGCATCTAGTAGGGCTCTACAGTCAGTGAAGCAAACAATCTTCTCTGGCGGCTTCTATCCTTCTGTGCATATTTTAAGGGCTTGTTTAGCATTGCTATAGGTCGATTCTAAGGTGGGTGTCTGCTAAATGTTTGACACAGGATTGGAACGAGAGAATGGCCGTGTCTACTACATTTTTGACAATGGTGATACGGATAGTTACTCTATTTTGATATTGAGGAATCTTTCACATATGAAAACATATTCTACATATAATCTAACGGAATATATTATTCAAAGTTTATTAAATACCAATGTTGGAGTTATGCGATTGTGGACTATAGAATTTCCAAACTTTTAAATTATTTTGCATTTCATTTGCAATTTTATATTGGGATTTTAAAATAAAAGGACCACCCATTTAACAGGTGAGCGCAGGTACGATTTGACAGTATATTCCTGCATATCACTCTAATGAGTAGCTATGATGTTCTGATGTAATAAGACTGAAGAATACACAGTATTAGAATAAGTCCTTGCTGTGTTCTCTCCATCTTGTAGTTATATTGTGTTTAAGTTCGTGCTTATTGTTTTCACTAAAATCATTCCAGTTATAGCAGCATATGAGTTCTATCTATGACCTGGCTGTTCAGACCTTACTACAACACACCTTTAAGCAAGTAACGATGTGAACGATGGTCATTTGGTCATATGAGTGAGCTGTTGTTCACCTTGATCATACACGACGTGTTTCTTGACGGGACTTCTGGATATAAAACAGCTGAGGGAAAGCTAGAGGATAGATTTATGGAAGTTTCCTATGTGTGTGTCTGTCTACATGAGAAAATGATTAACCATGAAGTGCATACGTGAGAGCTTGTTGTTAGAATTATGCAGAGTTAGTTTATGAGTCTCGGCCAAAGTCTGAGTGAAGCTTCTTTTGTTTCAGTGTCGTTATATGTTGAAAAGTCACTACTTGCAGCATACGTCATCACACATAAACTCATCCACTCCTTGGTAAATAAAGTTGTGTTTCACACTTCTAAAGGCGCTCGTGAGCAACTAACCTCAGAGTGTAAAGTATTTTTTCTCACTGTAGCCATCTGCCTCTCTTCCCAGAAAGTTTTCATCTTGTTATGCTGCTGTTCATTTTTATCAAGTGCATCTTTCTGTTTATATATGCAACGAACATTCTTATAATAGTTTTTGTTATATTCATTTTTGCCTGCACGTCTCAACTATACAAGGTACTCTTAACATAGCTTCAGTAAAGCACATCTACATAGACTCCAGAGTTTTTCTTGTAAGAATCTAGTGTGTCTTCTGAATGTTACGTGTGTTTCAGATTACTTTGCAAGAAAAACACAGGATAAGAAAAAACGTTAAAATATTGTATGTTGGCATTATATTAAAGCCAAAGTAATATTATCTAATTCAAATTAATGCGTTTCGAAAGGCACATGCGGTCTTCATATCTGTATTTCTATATATCTACCTACATATCTACCTACTTATCTATTTATCTACCTACCTACCTACCTACCTACCTAACTACTTATCTTTCTATCCCGGTTTTAACACACTGTTCGATTAGGTAATCAGCGATCCATATCTGATATGCTAGATTCAGACTAACTATTGCTGACCAAGACTCTGTCCCACTTTCTCCGTTTGTACCCCTAGTAACAGGCCTCGCCTGGCTAACGGGGCAGGGATCGCCATAGTCCGCATGGTGATGGAGTCTGTAAAGAAGCATTGCACACTCCCTGCTTTTTAGCTGTACTCTGAGACTGAAAAAATAGCTACCATAACCCGCTCCCACGCCGATATAATGCTGTGCCTCAACATCTCTACAGCATCGGCTGCGAAGAAAATCAGCTTACAATTACAGAGAGATAGTACACGTCAAGACAAAACAAGATCTATCTATCCATCAGACGTTATATCGGTATTTCTGTCCGTTTGCCTGTCTGTTTATCAACCATCCATCCATCGGTCCGTCCGTCCATTCATCTATCCATCTATATTTTGAACAATTAGTGGTTATGATTGCTAATTTATTTATTTTTCCTACTCCGTCACAGTCTTCCCTCTCCACTGTCTTGTAATCGCCACACATTTTCCTCTGTCTCTCACCAGAGTTAGAATACAATTACAAGATTAAGGTTACCTCTTCTTAGTAAAGAAACTCTTATTCCCTTTCAGCTTTCTCAGCTCATTGCTGCAGATCAGGTCCGCCTACATCTCTCTCTTCCTAAACTTTTCTTTCCAGCTATTGACACTAATTTCCTTTATAGGCTCTTCTATGTTGTCTGCCCGTTTCTGTCTTGCTCTACCTCTCGGTCTATTTTCCTTCCTCTTTTGCACGTACATGGTTCTCATTGTTCTCTCCAATTCCTTCTATATGTTCCAAACACAGTAATCTGTTCAGTTTCAAGATGCCGTGATTTAAATAAGCCTTAAGTTTAGTGTTTTATCTCTCCATTCCCTACTGTAGATATCTTTTATGAGCTCAAAGATTCTTCTCAAGGTCTTGTTCTCAAAGATCTATAATGTTCATCTTTCTTTGTTCTACTTCACGTTTCTGATCAACACATGACGGCTTGTCTAACTATACTTGTCTAGATTACTAACTTGATGTTTTAGGACAAAATTTTAGATTTTAACAGGTGTTGGTCTGTTCTCTGTTATTAATTTTCCAGCTTACTGTGTTGCAGCTGTTATGCCTAGATATTTGTTTGTTTCTGCTTTCCTGACAGTGATATCTCCAACAGCTACATAATATGGTTTAATATGTCCCTGGTCTCTTGAATTTTTCATATACTCTGTCAAAGGGCCACTTTTAGTGTTACGTCTCTCAGGTGTGTGCAAGAATTGGTGACGTCTTTGACAGTCTGTTCCATTAAGTCGATGTCTTTTAATATCCTAGTACTTTCACTTGATCTTGTCTATTGTTTTCTTCTTTCATTTTCTGATTGTCTTTCTAACTATAGGTTGAACTGTAACAGAAATAGTGTATACCCTTGTTTTAAATATCACTGCTTTCATCTTATTCTTTCTCTCTTGTGTTTCTTATATCTTATATCCTTCCTGTGCCGTTAGACGTCACATAGGGCTCGCAAAGTAGTTCGCCAATATTTCCTGTCTTCGGCGAGTCTTTCAACCTCAACAAAGGATTTTATGCCTGTTAACTTGGCCTCTCTTAATAATGTTCTCTTCAGAGTTTCACGTGGTCTGCCCCTTTTTCTTCGGCCTGTTATGTTCCACTTGATAGCTTGTTTTGGGATTCTCTGCTCATTTCTTCTCATCAAGTGGCCAACATATGTCCATCTCCTTTTCCTGATCACCCGTGAGACTGGTTGTTGTTCAGTCATCTGTCTTATCTCTGCATTGTTCTTGAATTCATTCCACTTGATGCCGAGTATTTTCCTTAGGCATTTGTTTTCAAAAGAGTCTAATTTTTTTTCTATTTCTTTAGTTGTTTTCCAGCTTTCGCATGCATAAATGAGGGTGGATATTACATTTGAATTGAATAGTCTTAACTTGGTTTTTGTGCTTATAACTTTTGAATTCCATATGTTCTCAAGATTCTTGAAGACTGATGCTGCTTTTGCAATTCTGATCCTAACTTCCTGTCTAGTGTCACCACCCTGGTCCATGTAGCTGCCAAGGTATGCAAATTGGTTGACTTCTTCAATATCTGTCCCTTCTATGTGTATTTTTCCATTTTGATTGATGGGAATTTTCATTATTTTTGTTTTGTCCTTGTTAATTTCAAGTCCTATTTTGCTAGCCAATGAAGACAGGCTATCTGTTTTTTCTTGCATGGAATTCACATTGTTACTGATAAGTGTTATGTCATCAGCAAAATCAAGATCTTCTAGTTGGGTCCCATGTACCCAGTCAATACCTGTGTTACCTGAGCAGCATTTTTTCATTATGAAGTCTATTGTAATCCCAAAAAGTAAAGGAGACAGTATACATCCTTGTTTCACGCCTGTTTCAATCTGAAACCATTCACTCATCCCTTCTTCTGTCTTGACTGCACAACCATATCCATTGTATAAGTCCTTAATGATGTTGACAATTTTAGATGGTATTCCATATAGACATAGAATTCTCCATAATGAATCTCTGTGTATGCTATCAAATGCCTTCTTAAAATCTATGAAATTCAGTATTAATGGTTTCTGCTTTTCAATATGTTCTTCAAGTATTATTCTGAGAGTAAAGATCTGGTCGAGACAGCTTCTCCCTTTTCGAAATCCTGCTTGTTCTTCTCTCATTGCAACATCCACTATATCTTTGAATCTATTCAAAATGACCTTGCAAAATACTTTTGACACAACTGATAGTAAGGTTACTCCTCTCCAGTTGTTACAGTCACTAAGGTTGCCCTTTTTAGGTATTTTAACAATGATTCCTTTCTTCCACTTAGAAGGGACCTTTTCTTCTTTCCAAATCTTGTTAAACATTCTCTGTAGTTGTCTCATGTTGTCACTACTGATAGCTTTTAGCATCTCAGCAGTTATTTCATCTTCACCGGCAGCTTTGTTGTTAGCCATTAAATTCACTGCTGTTTCAATTTCATGCAATTTAATTTCATCTAGGTTGACATTTAGCTTGTGTTTACCTTGCCTTAATTTTTCTTTATTATTTATCTTCTCTTCAAAGCATCTCTGTTTATTATTGAGCTGCTATTTGATTTACTATTGAAATTTTATATTATTACTAAAGAGAATAGAGTACAATTTTGGTCAAGGTGTATTTGTTTTGTTTCTTTGTTTTTTTTATTTGTATGGATAAGAAAGCAAATAAAAACAAACAAACAAAAAGACTTCGACCAAAATTGTATCCGAGATTTCTTTAATAATAATATTAAAATTCAGACTGAAGAGAAATGTTATAGTAAATTAAAGAAAAACTCATTAATAAATAGAGATGCTTTGAAAAGATGAGACACTAAAGAAAAGTTCAGAAAAGAGCTAAAACATAAGAGAGATTGAAGAAAATAAGACTGTTGATGACAGATGGGAAGATATAAAAATCATTATAAAGAACATAGCGGAAGAATGCCTCGGATTCAAGACCATAACTAAAAAAAAAACTGGTTCAATGAAATCTGCAGAGGGGCAGTCATAAAAAAACAACATTAAGATATGAATGGTTGAATGACATGAACAACAAACAAATAAGGAGAAATGCCACATACAGTGTAAAGAAACACAAAAAGTTATTCTCAAATAAAAACTATAATATATGAAAGAACATGGTAAGCGAGATGCAGACGCCGCATCACATAAGAAATGAAGAGAATTCTATAAAGAACTGCGAACAGTAAAGCAAGGGTATAAACAACCTCTGCAGAGCTTGAAGGATAGTAATGGAAACATGATAAATAATGAAGAGAAAATCTGCATCAGATGGAAAGAATATTTTGAAAAAGTACTAAAATGTGACGAGCCTATAAGCTCATTAGCATGCGAAAAATACAGATTTGTGAACATGAAATAGAGGAACCAGGCTTAGAAGAAGCTACCTACAGTATCATGTTTCTACAAAACAACAAAACAACTGGTTCAATGGAATTGCTGCAGAACTAATTAAGGAAGAAGGTCTAAATCTCCATGAACAGATATGAGCACAAATACAACCAATATGGAGAGAAGAAAAACTCCCTAGTGAATGGAGAGAATCATTACTGATCCCAGTATTAAAAAAAAAGGTGATAAGACCAATTGTTACATCTACAGAGGAATATCCTTACTACAAACAAGCTACAAAATAGTATCTATATACTTTTAAATAGATCAAAACCATACAGCGGGAACATACTGGGAGACTATCAAGCAAGTTTCAGGAAAATAGATCAACCATAGACCAAATATTTTATCTACGTCAAAGAGCAGAAAAGTACTGGGAATATGGAAAAGAAGTACACATTGACTTCAAAAAAGCCTATGACAGCATAGATAGCAGCAGCTTATGGAAAATTATGAAAGCATTTCAGATACATAATAAATTAATCAATCTGACCAGAATATGTACGGAGGATGCACAATATATACTACTATATAAAGGAAGAAAGTCAGAACTATTCTGTATAAAAACTGGTTTAAAACGATGTGATACATTATCTCCATTACTATTCAACCTAGTACTAGAAAAGGTAATCGGAAAAAATGAAAGAAGAAAGCAGTACAGAAGAACAAGCTAAAATAATAGGATATGCTGAAGGCATCGACCTGGTGTGGGGAGAAACTATGCAAGAAGTCATCAATACCTGCATACATCTGAGAGATGTTGCAATAAAAGTGGGCTTGACCATTAACCAAGATAAGATAGAGTATATGAAGATATCAATAGACCAGAGGCAGAATGATCCAGATTATATAAATGTTGAAGATAAGATTATTAGGAAATCAGAAACATGCAAATATCTAGGCACAACATTCAACAGAAGCAACACAGTAAGCAAGGAAATTAAAATCAGAGTACAGATAGGGAATAAAATATACTTTGTCTTCCAGCACCTGTTAAAATATAAAATACTGTCCCAAAACACCAAAATAACGATTTACAAAACCATAATACGACCAGCCGTCATGTAAGGATCAGAAACACGGAGTACAACAAAGACAAATGAACAACAATTGCAGATCTTTCAGAACAAGATCCTAAGAAGAATTTTGGGCTGATAAAGGACACCAACAGTGGAGAATGGAGAGCTAGAAAGAACACTGAACTGAACAGCTTATCTAAATCCCAACGAATTATAAATGTCTTGAAACTAACAGACTATGCTGACTGGGGCATGGAGAAAGAGTGGAAAGAACAGACAAACGAAAATGATGTATGCGCAAGAGATAAAGGAAACAAGACCAAGGGGTAGACCGAGACAGAGATGGAAAGACAACATAGAAGAGGATATAAAAGAAATTGGCGTGAAATAGTACACTCCGGCTGGTCCCGATAAGTCAGAGTAAGTCGCACGTGCTGCTGCTTTATGAAGTGTTGAGTGGAATAAGATATTTTCTTTAAACTGACTGTTTGTTATGAAAGTATTAGCAAACGTTTCTTTGATATACGCAGAGAAACGATCACACCCATGTACACAACTCCAGCTTAGATAACAAGAGCACAGAATGAAAACCTCTGACTCTCCCCACAACTACAGAAAACATAGTGTAGTAACTTGGAAAGATGTGAAGTACAAATAACAAGTTTTATTGATGGGTACTGGTGACGAATGAGGTGAAGAATGTCAACAAGAAAAAATTACACATAGGCTCCACTCCCGGTAAGACAAAAGTTTGCCACATGAGAGGGAGTGATCTACATTCTCACTCAACCAGAACAGCACTTAAACATAGTGATGAACAAAGAGCTGCAACTTACGGATATCACGAATATGCATCACCATGTCTCACAAAAATGACACAGATATTTTCAGAACCACTGGTACTAGCAAAATCTCAAAACAGAAATAATTCTACATTCTCTAGCTCTACACTTTCTACTGAACACAAATATAAGGCGAACTCAGCACAGCACAAATATCTACCGTAACAGCTAGAACAAACATCTTTTCTTCTCTTCAGACATTTTTCACTTCTCCGGTCCTAACTGTTTCTAAATCTAATGTCGTCTGCTTATATCGTCTGCCCTAATCGTCTGCTCCTAATATCGTCTGCTAGTCCCTGTCGTCTGCTAGATTAAGTACTGCACGGTGCTTTCTTTTCTAACCGAGCGACTACCAGAGGATCGAGTTTTCCCGATAAGTTTACTTATTCTAATATACTACTACATTTATCATATACTGCTACATTTATCATATACTGCTACATTTTTATCATATACTGCTACATTTATCATATACTGCTTCATTTTTATCATATACTGCTACATTTATCATATACTGCTACGTTTATCACATACTGCTACATTTATCACATACTGCTACATTTATCATATACTGCTACATTTATCATATACTGCTTCATTTTTATCATATACTGCTATATTTATCATATAATGCTACATTTATCACATACTGCTACATTTATCATATACTGCTTCATTTTTATCATATACTGCTACATTTATCATATACTGCTACATTTATCACATACTGCTACATTTATCACATACTGCTACATTTATCATATACTGCTACATTTATCATATACTGCTACAGGTGTCACCAACTGGAGAGAGAAGATTAGGAATAGAGAGGAATGGAGGCGGACTGTATTTGCAGCAACAAGCCTGAATGGCTCGGAAGGCTGAAGAAGAAGCAGAAGAAGAAGAAGAAAAAGAAGAAGAAGAAGAAAAAGAAGAAGAAGAATTGAATGGAAAGCGATGTTGTGTTTCAGAGAAGCAGCCGTTATGTGCTTACAATGCGCAAACATGATTTCTATGTTGTATTTCCACCAGAGACGCCCAAAACGTCTACTCTCGTAGCTTTGCATTTCCTGCTCAGAAGTTCCACGTAGTATCATTGTCTCCAGTAACCTGCATGTATATTGATAAACAGTAACAAACATCGTTGTTTTCAGCAAGGGTGCTCTATCTCAAGAAACAAATAGAACTAGGGAAGCAATAAAAACATTAAAGATTACTCTACATCGCTTGTCAGTTTTACTGCCCGGATATGTGGTTTTATATTGCTTATATTTAAATAATACTCGTACATTACCCATTTCAGTTTAGATAATTATCTGAAATATTCACTTACATAAGTATTAGCCTCAGGTGAAGAAAGTAAATTAGTTTCTTTTTGTTTTGTTATTATGTGCACACAAGAAAACCAGTTGAACATTGAGGAATGCAGTGGATAGTTGCTTTTTCATATCAAGCAACCATCGTAATAATCTTTCTCTCTCTCTCTCTCTCTCTCTCTATTTCTGTCTCTCTCTTTAGTACCCAAGCCACGCGGGGCAACAAGTAGCAATGGATTTCCACTTTTGTTGCTTTTTTTTTCTTGGTTGTCTCCCATGTCAGGATTTTCTCTTCTCTGTATGTCTCTATGTCTCTATGTCTCCATGTCTCCATGTCTCTATGGACCATATTTTACTTATTTTACTCAGTGGAGTCCACTTCAAAGGGGTTCGTGGTAAGGATTCGTCTGTCATTTTCATTATATGGACAGGGCGTGGCCACCTCCTCCTTTAAGTCAGTATAGAAGAAAATATCATATATGTCGTCCTTAATAACATGTGATTTCTTATACTGTGTGGCTGGAACACTTCTTTAAACGTGTGTATCATACTAATACTTTTTATGCATACATAAATACATGTATACATACATACATACACATATACATACATACATATATACATACATACTTATATACATATATGCATACATGCATACACACATATATACATTCATACACATATATATATACATACATATACACGTACATGCATAAATACATAATACATATATGCATACATGCATACATACATACATACATACATACATACTCACATACACACATACATGCATACATACATACATACATACATACATGCTTACATAAATACATACACACATACATACATGCGTACACACATATTTGCATACATACATACATACATACATGCATACATACATACATGCATACACACTTACATACATACATACATACATACATATATACATACATACATACATACATACACACATACATACATACATGCATACATACATACATACATACATACATGCTTACATAAATACATACACACATACATACATGCGTACACACATATTTGCATACATACATACATACATGCATACATACATATATACATACATACATACATACATACATTCATACATACACACATACACACGACAATGAACATGCTCACCACAGTAGAATGCTAACCTCGTGCAAGACAATATCTAGTTAGAAAAACGCACATGTCTAACGATATATCCATCTGTGTCATAAAAAGGAGAAGCACCCACCTATTCATACATTCAATTTAAACTACACAGAAAACTCTATACATGTCGTAAATTTGATAAACAGATATCTGTGCCTACATTCAAACAACTCTACACTCAATTCACTCCAACATGTAACAAAAATATAGACAGGAAACTAACTAATCTTCACTCAACGTCGTCTAATAGATTTTTTTTCCCAAAATCTGTCCCTGAAACAAGAACAGCCAATCATAACAAGGATTTTCTTGAAGTCCGGGCCTACACAATCTAGAAAGATCTGGAAAACAAGGGAATTCATTCAATCTTCAAACAGCGACATAGCTCAATTTATTATAACCTCCCTTGTACTGTAACAAAAGTATAATTGAGAAAATTTTGTACAAGTCTTGAAATATACAAATATATAACCACCACCATATTCGGCAGAAATGTCGCTGTCAGCACCTGCTTCATCCCGCATCTGATATACACCACAAAAATCTTCTCTCTACTGTAAACTTAGTTGATGCTAAATCTTCATTTTATGGATAAATTTGGAAGAAATAGATCAACCCAGCTTTTCAGACATTCCCTTGGCATGTACTACCACACTGCGTGGCCAAGATTTCGCGACCTCTATGACCGCCAACCAAGATTCTCCCCTCCAATGATACTACATGCTAGTTAATTTAGTATTTTGCACACATTCATATATCACATCAACATGACATACATATTAGCAAGTCAACAAATCAATTTGCATCCGTTTATTAACACTCTCTACATATATCATAGTGACGCCACGACAGACATTAACACAGGGCAACAACATGTATCATCATAATAATAACAAGGCATGACGTAAATACAATGTATTATCTCTAACTATCAACTAAATGAGTGGACCAGATTGGCCTGGGCTCCTCTGCCGTACTAAGCAATAATACATTTATTTCAATATTGTGCCGATTCACTGGTAACACATTTCAGTCGCTGCTGGCATGAAATCCCCATTCCCCTATCTCACATAAGCTCCCCTGTGCCAATGCACTGAAGAATATATTTTCACTTGTGCCAAATTCACTGAATATATATTTCCACTTGTGATAAATGCAATGAATACATATTTCCATTTGTACCCATGCACTGTATACCACATTCTACTTGTCCGGAATGCACTGAATATGTTTTCCACCTTTCTGCCAATGCACTGAATAATGTATTTCTTTTTTTTTTTTGCTAATGCAGTGAATAGCATATTTCCATTTGTGCCAGTGCACTGAAAAAATCATGATGGACTTTGGTGTGTCAATCATATATGACAAGACTCAACAGAATCATCGAAATCTTCACATACGACGACAGTGACGATAATCCAACAGCACAGTATAATATACGACACATCATATAATCCACAATAAGTTTGAATGAAACATTGTGAATTAGCAAGGCTAACACCGACGAGGCGAAATTAGTTTACCGACGTAAACTCTGGTTTTCTGCTCTAGTTCCCGCTATGCGCTCTTCGGTATTTATAGGTCCTATATTTCCGGATAACGTAAACGACGACGCTTTGTAGACTTCATGCACCAATGGCTTCAAATGGTCGTTATAACTACTACAGTCAACATCATACCACAACTGATATACACAGCAAAAATCTTCCCCTTGCTGCAAAAATCACTTAAGAAAATACTTTTGTAGGGACTATATTTTCCGGCACACCGTACACAGCATCCGACGGGAAACACTTATGTAAGATAAGAAAAGAGTAGGCATCTCCTTACAAGACATAAAAACAAAGATCCAGGCACTCATGATTAAATAAGTAGGAGAAATCATCCAACAGCCACAGAAATACTCACTAACCCACTACTACATTGAGCTGAGACTAACCAAACTTTGTAAATTAAACAACGAACATCGCCATCACTTTGGTTCCAATCCGCTCTTCTACAGACTGCCCAAACAAAGAGTAACTGGACATGAACACTTAATGCACATGAAAATATAAGACATCTACAAACACCTGGTCAGAGAACAAGAACCACCACTACTTGACAAAATAAAGAGAGGCTACAAATACTTCATCACTGACTACACAGGCCTTTCAAAACCTACACAAGATAAAGATTACAGCGAAGACATGGGAGATAACATAAAGATTACTGTTAAACCTGACAGATACTGTACAAGGAGTAGATCGCAGATTCAACAGACTTATTAAATGTAAATTATGTGAACAAAATATGCAAGAAACAGAAGATCATGTTTTCTTTGAGTAAAAAACTGTGTCACTAGCATTCAAACACCTTACTCCAGAATTAGCAACAAGAACAACAGAGAAAGTAGATACGTATAGAGCTACTATGTCGAATACTATCCTTCGAACATGTACAGACAAACACAAAGAGTCTATCATTCTTTTGACAGAATTTAGATATCTCGTTTGACAGTCTAGAAACAAAGTAATGTTTTAAAATAGGATTTTCACACGCACAACACTGTGGACATGTTTAACCCATACAACCATTATATGATGTATGATTTATGATGTATGATTCATGCCTTCACTTCATTAGTCTGAATGTATCACCCTGCTTAATAAACCTGAAGGTAAATCTGTCTGTCTACTTACCCAGACGTAACGATGCAGTCACAACGTTATGTTGCTTTGTTGTGTTTCTCCCCTTCTTAATAATTACCCTAACTAGAGTAATCAACCTTTCCCGGATAATCATTAATTAACTCGTATCAATATTTTCTATCTAACCCACTCCTCATTCTCTTCTAATCCTAATCTTAAAAATCCCAACAAAGCTCATTTTCCAACTTTAACTTGCAAAGCCACCCAGGCCCATCATTTTAGGTGTGGCCACCCCCTCCGGCTACAACCTCTGGCGACAACCAGCCCCTGCTCTTATCAACATTGTAAAGTCCCCTAGACACAATATAAGTTAGAAATCGTTATATATCAAGACGTCCATCATGACATTGTAAAACTCATTGCACATCACCTTCATCTTCATAATAAGTTTGTTGATTGATTCATTCATTCATTTGCATGTCCCTTGCGGAACTTTGCCTCCCAAACAGCACTCCTGTAGGCCTCTCGGTTGTGAGCAAGATGGCCTGCTGCTGTTGCATCCATTTCCAGATCGTAAACGATGTCTTGCAGCCATCTTCGTCTTGGTCTTCCTCTTTTTCTTTTTCCCATTATGTATCCTTCCAATACGGTCTTCTCTAAATTATCATGACGTTTAATGTGTCCAAAATATTTCAGTTTTCTCTCTTTAATCCTCTTCACTAGCCACTATAAACGTTATTTACATGTTCATGTTTGAAACCATAGCATGTATAATTTATTTTTAACATAACGTTTATTTTAAAACAAATAGAGAGAAGCACTTAGACGGAAGCAGTTAGAGAGAAGCAGTTGGAGAAGTAGTTAGAGAGAATCAATTAGAAAAGTAGTTAGAGAGAAGCAGTTAGAGAAGTAGTTAGAGAGAAGCAGTTGGAGAAGTAGTTAGAGAGAAGCAGTTAGAGAAGTAGTTAGAGAGAAGCAGTTAGAGAAGTAGTTAGAGAGAAGCAGTTAAAGAAGGAGTTTGGGAGAGATAGAAGATCAGATACAGAGATAGAGGTGAGGATATCGTCCCGCTAGAGATCTACAAGTCAGATAAGCTGAGAAGAATGCTAAAAAGTGATTGAACTTACTATAGTCCAAACGTAGAAAGTAGATGAGAACTGTATAATGGATAGTCGACCCACGAGATATTATTCTTGTGTACATTCTGAATTAGATAGTAATGTAGTATTGCATGAGAAACCCTGTCCCAGAACACAAAACTAAATATATCGAAGACACAGATTAGACCAGTCGTCTTATATGGATCAGAAAATGGAGCACAACAAAACAAGACGAAACACAGCTAAAGATCTTGGAAAACAGAATCTTGGAAATGTTTGGACTAGTTAAAGATCCTATATCACAAGAATGCAAAATAAAAAGAAAAATAACAAAGAAATACGCACGCTATTCTGGTCTCCACTTATAACTACCTTTATGAAAAACAACAGATGAGAGGACGAACGAGAATAGACAGACAAAAAAGTCTTATATCTAAGTGATTAACAGCGACAGACCAAGAAGCAGACCGAGACAACGTTGGCGTGACAACCTGGAGGAAGACCTATGAGTCCCCGGAGTGGACAGTTTGAAGAAGAAGAAGAACAAGAAAAGAGAAGAATAGAGGCAAGTCTTGTCTGCTGCAATGAGTCGCAATGACATGGAAAGCTTAATGAATGGTGCTTCATTGGGATTTCAGAAGAGTCATGATGATTATTTATTTTAAAAACTATATTATTCTACTTGCATATTAATTACTTTCTATCTATTATTTAATGTGTTTTATATGAGTATTTCATGTGTTTTATATGAGTATTTCATGTGTTTTATATGAGTATTTCATGTGTTTTATATGAGTATATTTTATGTTGGTCACTTGATGAGAAGAAATGATCAGAGAATCCCAAAACAAGCTATCAAGTGGAACACAACAGGCCGAAGAAAAAGGGGCAGACCGCGGGAAACTCTGAAGAGGACATTATTAAGAGAGGCCAAGTTAACAAGCATAAAATCCTTTGATGAGGTTGAAAGACTCGCCGAAGACAGGAAAAATTGGTGAACTACTTTGCGAGCTCTATGTGACGTTTAACGGCACGGGAAGGATATAAGATATAAGATATGAGTATTTAATGTGTTTTATATGAGTATTTAATGTGTTTTATATGAGTATTTAATGTGTTTTATATGAGTATTTCATGTGTTTTACATACAGTCAAACTCTCTTAATGTCAAATCCTGGGAGCGTCAAAATTTGGTGACATTAAAGGGTGTAGCCATTATGAGGTGGCCATTACAAGGGCTTTATCTTCACCAGTAGTGTCTCACATTTGCTAGATTAAACACGTAACAAACAGCTGAATCTATCCTTAGAGGACATAAAATGTATTAATCACAATCTTAGTTATTAAATTATAGTATAGGTAACACTAAATTCAATCAGCATCTGACTTTCAGCAGAAGAAGTAAAAAAATATGTGAGTTTGCCTTCTGTAATGATAACTGTTCTATTAATGAAAAGCCACTTAAGCTAACTACACATTAAAAACGTCATGCGTCACAGCATTTAAAACGTCCTGCGTTACAACATTTAAAACGTCCTGCGTCACAGCACTAAAACGACCTGCGTCACAGCATTTAAAACATCCTGCGTCACAGCATTTAAAACGTCCTGCATCACAGCATTAAAACGTCCTGCGTCACAGCATTAAAACGCCCTACGTCACAGCATTTAAAACGTCATGCGTCATAGCATTAAAAACGTCATGCGTCACAGCATTTAAAACGTCCTACGTAACAGCATTTAAAACGTCCTGCGTCACAGCATTAAAAACGTCCAGCGTTACACCATTTAAAACGTCCTGCTTCACGTCAGTTATACTGAAAATAAACAAGCGCAGTTTCTAAAGCTCTCACAGACTGAGCGTAAGAAATAGGTTTGATGGGCGTCTGGTCCCTGTCAGACTCACTGACATCATCAGTTCTATCCTCAGCCTGGCTGTCTGCCTTACTTTTACTGCAGCTAACCATGCTCTCTTCCACTGAATGCATTTCAGTCCCCAGCAAACCGTCGTCAGTTGAAATGAAATGATCAAACGTAGCACACCCATCAGAAATTGCCGCCCACTCTTCTCCTGTGATCAAGTCCAGGGGAAAGTCACAAATATCCCAGGCATTTCTAATGATCACTTGCTCGGATAAGAAAGTAAAAATGTGACTTACAAAAGCAGATCACATTCACTGACTGTCAGACGCTATTCTTGCAGCATGCCTAAAATTAATCGATGTCTTGATGTCGAACTCGACGACACGCTTTTGCTCCACACCACACAGCACATGACGGACTGTTCACTTTCTGTACTGTTGCTTGAAGGCGTAAATGATACCTTGGACGTACAGCTGCAGCACGCTGGTTGTGTTAGTTGCCAGGAAAACAAGCTTTGTGGCCACCACATTGGTGACGTCAACATGCCCCAGACAGTTATGAACAAACAACAAAACTTTTCTGTTCACTCGGTTTATTTTATTGTCGAAAGAAATGTTCCAGTCGTGTATAAGGAAATTAAAAGTAGAGTACAGACAGGAAACAAAATATTCTTTGTCTCGTAACACCTGTTAAAATCTAAAATCATGTCCCAAAACACCAAGCGAACAATCTACACAAGTATAATAAGATCAGTCGTCATGTATGGATCAGAAACGTGAAGTAAAACACAGAAAGAGGAACAACAATTGTAAGTCTTCGAGAACATGACACTAAGAAAAATCTTTGGCCCAGTAAAGTGTATCAACAGTGGAGAATGGAGAGCTAGAAAAAGCTTCTGTAGCATAGCCTTGTAAGTAACGGATATTGTTGTTGTTGTTATTATTATTAATGAATATGGTTATGGAAATATGCAGTAAAGAAAATAGTAAAATCGAATAACGACAGAGAAAAGTAGGTCGAAAAAAGGAAAAGAACGGTATAGAACTTCCATGACACTAGAATAAGACGCTGACAAAAGTAAACCGTGACGCTGACATGTAGGTCCAGACAAAAGAAGGACGCCAGAAAGTGGATGGTCCAGTGATAATAAAGCAGTGACTGGACGTTGACACGAGTAAACAAAGCAGAAGAGACAAATAGAAAAGGCAGAGACAATGAAAAGCGAGGACACAATAAACCTCCGACACGAAATACAAGGTAATGATTTAGGTAAATAACATGTTGTATAGACGGAGTTGACACTTGACACGCGGCGAGACGCGGTTGTACACGGGTTTTTAAACAGAGCGACAAACTGGGCCAGCTGACCAATTAAATATTTAGAGGTATGGCCTATTGGACAATTGACTTACGACATATAAGTAACGGGGTAGTTTGAATGATGGACAATCAGAACGCTCATGGGAACCAGTGGACATCTGAAGGGTGGAGCCAAAATACTTATTGGTTAATCCACCAAGCTGCACTTGAAGATAAAAGGTGAACGGAGAAGTATGAAGGGAAATAGAACGAAGAAAGAAGAGGAACCAAGTAGAGGGGGAACAAGGAAGAAGTAGACGAGAGGAGACCGAGGACGGAAGAACAAGGACAGTCAGTGAACTGAGACCGGTCCAGACAAGAGAAGAAGAGCAGTAAGACACACCAGAGAAGACATGAGAGAGAAAGAAGACGTAAGTAACGACAGTTGGAATAGATGGACAATTAGAGCAATAGATACTCAGGAAAAGCAGTTTTGAAGAAGTAGTTTTAAGACAGATTGAATCTGTGTTTCAAGTGATTCAAGTGATATGAATATTTATGACTTTGAAACTTCGAGTTCAGTGATTTAGTCGTGTAACTGATTGACCACGTATTTCAAATGGAATATAGTAAGAGTTTAGAATTCTCCTCTTATCAAATGTGTAGAACATTGTGAAATAGGAGAAAATAGAGAAATACTGTATGTAGAGTATGATGGTTTGATACTGATGTGCTTCATCGACGAAACTAACCAAGAATATGTGATATTACATCTTAGTACAAGAGATGTTGTGAATTCTAAGTCGAAAATCATATCTGTCAGAATTAAATGAAATCAGTAGAGAACATTTCATCGGACTTGCTGTGGTTTAGCGAATGTTGTAATATTTGTGAAACATCGATGTGCTATGATCAGAGAACCAAAGAACAGTTCTACTATCAGTCATCGACATTGTTATAATTCTTTAAAACACAGCAAGTAATAAACATCTTGAAACAGAACAGATTACGTCGGTTGGATCATGTATAATGAATGATAGATTAAAACGATTTATGTAGAGGAAGGAAACAAGACCAAAATCAAGAGGTCGAGCAAGGCAGACGGAGGGACAATATGGAAGAGGATATAAAGGATATGATAATATGGTGATTTACTGAGCAAAATATTTGAATTTTACGTTGTTTCGCAGATATGTACAGTATATACATATATACATATATATATATATATATATATATATATATATATATATATATATATATATTTTAAATATAAAAATATTTTGGCTTCTAAAATATCCACTGTTACAAGTATCCATTTGACGCATTGGACCTAATTGCCGCGGATATGTGGGAATAACCGGTTGACAAAAACAAAATGTTGCAGTACAACTGAGGGCTGAATAATGTTTCATAAGTTTCAAAACGAACTTCTTCTGTCTGTCTAATAAGTACATTCTCTTGGGGAATCTTTGTTGTATATTAACATATATTTCGCATAATGTATCGAAAAATTATTCAGTGTTTTTTAAACATCGCTGTAGGGAATATGCACTTGAAGTATAAACTGATTTGTATTTATTTGGGCGAGAAATTTCATAATCGTGAAATACTGATTTCTTTCTTGTTTGCATTTAAATTGCAACTTTAAATTATGATCTTAAAATAAAAACTCCAGCCCTTTAAAAGATAAAAGCACGTAAGATCCAACATTATTCCTGCACACCAATCTACAGAGCAGCAATGACGTTGAGAGATTTTGTTATTCTTCTGATGTCGTGTGCCTTGTTTGGACATGGCCAGTCTACAGGTAAGATACATTATATATCAATACTCAATGTTATTTTACGAGAAAATGAAATGGACAATGCGGTTCTGTGGACGGAAAATTCCCTAGCTGAAAAGGACAAGGTAAACGGAAATCATTAAATAACTGAAAAACTTAAGCGAATTAAATAAATTTATAGGTAGCAAATGCGCACGTCTATAACAATCCAGTATTCCTTTCATGTCAGTTAGTGAAGTTTACAGTTATCTTTCATCTTTAAAGAACAACAACACAGCAGGGTTTGATGAAATTAGCAACGAGATACTACGCTACTCAGCCCAAGTAATTACAGATACACTTACATACATTTACAATCAAAGCATTGCAGATTGTCTTTTTCCTCAGGCTTTTAAAATTGTAAAGATATATCCCCTTTTCAAATCTAGTTCAGAGAAGAATTCCTCAAGCTATAGACCAATGTCGATTCTATCAACTCTGTCAAAATCCATAGAAAAACACATACAAAACAACAACCTTACTACACATGCAAGAAAATCATTTGATTGTTGACTGTCAGTCAGGTTTTGGGCCAAAACATTCCTGCCAGCAAAACAAAATCCATGCTCATTACAATATGACAGAAGTTAACATATTCACTAACAACAACACTACAGCTTCATGCTGGAAAATTACATACAGAGAATGTTAGTGAACATAAAACTCTAAGTCTCATGATCGACCACCACCTCAGCTGAAATCATCATGTAGACAATCTAACCAAACTCATTGCACAAAAAGTTTACCAATCTACTAAAATTAAACATTTTCTTGACATAGACACCAGAAGAATATATTACATATCACAGATACAAACACACTTGGATTACTGCTCCATAGTCTGTGATGGTTGTTCCATATCAAACATGAAAAGACTTTACTCACTTCAAAAACGAGCAGTAAGTCTTATGGATGACAAACAAAAAGCACATATTACAAATAAAGACAAACATCTGAAGAGATTTCTTTTAAACAAGGCCAAGTTAATTCATACAATTCTACCAATGCTCTACCTTATCTTTGGTCGTTGTTCAATTCCAACCCAAAACACAGTCCACGCTTAAGCAGTTGTATTCTCTCAAAACTAAGGCTTGATATATTTCTTAAAAAGCTTCTTTTATCAGCGGCCTCGTTGTCCGAGAGGTTGAGCGCTCGGTTTGCTAATCTGGTGGTACCAGGTTCAGTCCCAGCGGTGGGATTTTTTCTGGTACACACCAAAAAAGCCCCGGGGTTGACCCAGCCTCTAAAAATGGGTACCAGAGAATCTGGGAAGATAAAGCTGCCAGGCGTGATACTGACCACATCACACTTTCATGTGCCGAAGGTCATGGAAAATACGGGCCTAACACCGTATTACCCAACGCTTTAATGGCGTGGAAACGGGAAATTTACATTTTTTTTCTCTTACTCGGCTGCCCACCTTTGGAATGCCCTACCAACTGATGTAAAACTTACAAGTAATATTCGTTCTTATAACTTTAAACTTTGTCAACATCTGTTTGATACGGACTATATGCCCCCCTAAGCATAGTCTAAAATAGTTTAAAATATGTCTCGATTGTTGCAATTATTAGCAGCTTTTCTATAAATTTTAGTTTTGAATGAATGTAAGAATGCAAGTTTCTTTCATGTTGTTTAATAAATCAGAGTGTGGAGTGTATGGACAAGAGATATGTTTATTATTTATTTATGTAATCATTTAATTGTGTCTTTATGATTGGTAATGCTCATTAACAAATGTTGAATGCCTTTGACTGAATGAAAGCTGTATGATGAAGGGCAAAAAAGTTAGACAGGTCTGTGTGACCAATTATTAACCCTTTGAAAAAAAAGAATGTCCGTTAATTGGTTTGTTCCTTATGTCTGTCTCTACCTGTTTGTATCCATGTATATCTATTTGTCTGTCTGACTGACTGTCTGTCGTGTGCAGGAAATCTGCAGCCCCATCGTTAGGATAGAGTCCGCCGTCTTCTCCAGGTTTGAGTGTGAGTCCCGCAGCTTTTCTTTCAGCTCCTCTCCCTCGGGCCAGATCTCTGCTCGGAGGTTTGAGTGTGAGGCCCACAGCTTTTCTTTCAGCTCCTCTCCTTCGGGCCAGATCTCTGGTCGGAGACACACAGTGAAGTTGAGGAGATAGGTGTAGATGAATTATGGAAATCTTACAGCACAGCCATAATCACAGCAGCAAAAGCATGTGCTGGACTGAATAAAACCAAATAGAAAAGCATGGATATCAGAAAAAACATGGAAGTATATACATGAAAGACGAGCAGTGAAATTAGACAAGTTGAATGCAAAAACAGATCTTGGAAAAGATCTGGTGAAAGTAACATACAAAGAACTAGACAAGAAAGTAAAAACTTCAGCTAGAAGGGATACAAGAAAATATATAGACAATATAGCGAAAGAGTATGAAAAAGTAGCAAAGACAGGAGACAGCAAAACTTTATGTAACATAGAAGAGAGGCTAACAGGTACTATTACATCGAAAGAAAAACCAATCCTTAGCAAAACTGGAAACCTATTAACATCAAATAAAGACCAAAAGCAAAGATGGGCTGAACACTTCCAAGAAATACTTAATCGACCACACCCAAAAGAATTGTTAAACCTTGAAACCGACTAACCAGCCCTACAACTAAATGTCAACCTAGATGATATTAAATTGCATGAAATTGAAACAGCAGTGAATTTAATGGCTAACAACAAAGCTGCAGGTGAAGATGAAATAACACTCGAAATGCTAAAAGCTATCAATAGTGACAACATGAGACAACTACAGAGTATGTTTAACAAGATTTGGAAAGAAGAAAAGGTCCCTTCTAATTGGAAAAAAGGAATCATTGTTAAAATACTAAAAATAGGCAACCTTAGTGATTGTAACAACTGGAGAGGAGTAACCTTAATATCAGTTGTGTCAAAAGTATTTGTATTTTGCAAGGTCATTTTGAATATTCTTAAAGATATAGTGGATACAGCAATGAGAGAAGGACAAGCAGGATTTCGAAAAGGAGAACTGTCTCGAATAGACCTTTACTCTAAGAATAATACTTGAAGAACATATTGAAAAGCAGAAAACATTAATACTGAACTTCACAAACTTTAAAAAGACATTTGATAGCATACACAGGGATTCATTGTGGAGTATTTTAAGTCTATATGGAATACCATCTAAAATTGTCAACATCGTTAAGGACTTCTACAATGGATATGTTTGTGCAGTCAAAACAGAAGAAGGGATGAGTGAATGGTTCCAGAATGAAACAGGTGTGAAACAAGGATGTATACTGGCTCTTTTACTTTTTTGGGATTACAATAGACGTCATAATGAAAGAAATGCTTCACAGGTAACACAGGTATTGACTGGGTACATGGAACCCAACTAGATGATCTTGATGTTGCTGATGACATAACTCTTATCAGTAACAATGTGAATCCATGCAAGAAAAAAACAGATAGCCTGTCCTCACTCGCTAGCAAAATAGGACTTGAAATTAACAAGGACAAAACAAAAATAATGAAAATTCCATTAATCAAAATGGAAAAAATACATATATGAGGGACAGATATTGAAGACGTCAATCAATTTGCATACCTTGGCAGTTACAAAGACCAGAATGGTGACTCTAGAAAGGAAGTTAGAATCAGAATTGCAAAATCAACATCGATCATCAAGAACTTTGAGAACATATGGAATTCAAAAGTTATAACCGCAAAAACCATATTAAGACTATTCAATTCAAATGTAATATCCACCCTCATTTATGCGTGCGAAAGCTGGAAAAAAGCTAAAGAAATAGAAAAGAAATTAGACTCTTTTGAAAACAAATGCCTAAGGAAAATACTCAGCATCAAGTGGAACGAATTTAAGAGCAATGCAGAGATAAGACAGATGACTGAACAACAACCAGTCTCATGGACTCATGGGTGATCAAGACAAGGAGATGGACATACGTTGGTCACTTGATGAGAAGATCAGAGAATCCCAAAACAAGCTATCAAGTGGAACACAACAGGCCAAAGAAAAAGAGGCAGACCGCGTGAAACTCTGAAGAGGACAATGTTAAGAGAGGTCACATTAACAGGTATAAAATTCCTTGATGAGGTTGAAAGACTCGCCGAAGACAGGAAAATTTAGTGAACTACATTGCGAGCCCTATGTGATGTTTAACGGCACGGGAAGGATATAAGATAAGATATAAGAAGTGTGAAATCTATAGAAAATATATCTTTGTGGAAAGCTAAGGAATATATATTTGTGAAAGTTATCTAACAGACAAGTGTGAAAGCAAAGGAACAGGTATGAGTGAAAGATAGGGGATAGACATGTGTGAAAGCTAAAAATAGATATATGTGAAAATTAGAGTATACAGAAGTGTGAAAAGTGAGGAATAGATTTGTGTGACAGTTAGGATATAGACATGTGTGAAAACTAAGTAATAGATATCTGTGAAAGCTTAGGGATAAACAAGTGTAAAAGTCAAGGGAGAGACAAATGTGAAATATAAAGGATAAACAAATGTGAACGCTAAGGATTTGATAAGTGTGAAAGTTTAAAGGATAGAAACGTGTGAAGACTAAAGGATAGAGCAGTGTGAAGGTTAGGGGATCGACAAGTGTGAAAGCAAAGGGATAGAAAACTGTGAACGTTAATGGATAGACAAGAGATGAAAATAAAAGATATACATACGTTAAAGTTAGGGGATAGACGTGTGTGAAAGTTTGGAGATAGACATGTGTGAAAGATAGATGATATGTATGACTGAGAGTTTGGGATAGATATGTGTGAAAGATAAAGGAATTACAAGTGTGAAAGATAAGTAATAGATATATGTGAAAGTAAGGGAACAGACATGTGTGAAAGTTAAGGAATAGATGTGTGTGAAAGTAACGCAATACACAAATGTGAAAGTTAGTGGATAGACTAGTGTGAAAACTAAGTAATAGATGTGTTAAAGGTATGGGATAGACATGTGTGAAAGCTAAAGGAAAGATAAGTGTTAAAGCTAAGGGATAGACAAGTGTGAAAGATAAAAGCTAGGCAAGTGTGAAAGCTAAGGGATAGACAAGTGTGACAGCTAAGAGATAGACAAGTGTGAAAGCTAAAGGATAGACAAGTGTGAAAGCTAAAAGCTAGGCAAGTGTGAAAGCTAAGAGATAGACAAGTGTGAAAATTAACGGATAGACATGTGTGAATGTTAGGGCATAGACAAGAGTTAAAACTAAGGGATAGACATGAGTGAATGTTCATGGATAGACATGTGTGTAACTTTGAATATAGACATGTGTGAAATGTAGGAAATAAATAAGTGAAAATTACTGGATAGACATGTGGTGAACGTAAAGAGGATAGATATTTGACAAAGTTAGGGGATAAATATGTGTGAAATTTAGCCGATAGATATGTACGAAAGTTAGGTGACAGACATATGTGAAACCTTGGGGATAGTCAAGTGTAAAAGTTAGAGAACAGACGTCTGTGAAAAGTAGGGGATAGGTACTTTTGGAAAGTTAGGGGATAGACATATGTGAAAGCTAAAGAAAAGATATGTGTGAAAGTTAGCTGATAGACAAGTGTGAAGGCTAAAGAATAGATATGTGTGAAAGTTAACTGATAGACAAGTGTGAATTCTATTAGATATGTCTTTAAGTAAGGGAATAAACAAATGTGAAACTAAGGAATAGATATGTGTGAAAGTTATGTGATTGCAAGTGTGAAAGCACAGGTATAGATATGTGGGAGACTCAGGGGTTAGACGTGTGTGAAAGATAAGGAACAGATGTGTGTGACAGTTAGAGGATAAGGATGTGTGAAAGGTAAAGGAAAACAAGGTGTGTAATTTATGGGATAGATAAGTGTGAATCCTAAATGATAGACATTTGTGAAAGCGAAAAGATAGACATGTGTGAAAGTTAGGGGATATATATATATATATTATGAATATTAGGGGATAGACACGTGTTGAATTTAGGGGCTAGATATGTTGCACTATTAGATGAGAGACCACTGTGATAGTTGGGGAATTGAAATCTGTGAAAGTTAGGGAATAGACATGAGCGAAAGTTAGCGGAAAGACATGTGTGAAAGCTAAGGATTTGATATATGCGAAATGAGAGATAAACATGTGTGAAAGATAAAGGACAGAAGTGCGAAATCTAAGAAATAGAGATGTGCGAAAGTTAGTGGATATACATGTATTAAAGCTAATGAATAGATAAGTGTGAAAGTTAGAAAATAGACACATGTGAAAGGAAAGGAATATATATGTATGAAACTCAGACGTCAGTCATGTGTGAAAGATAACGAATAGATATGCGTGAAATGACGGATTAGACAAGTGTGAAAGTAAAGGAATTGATATTTGGGAAGATTAGCTGGTAGACATGTGTGTAAGCTAAGAAATATATACATGTGAAAGTTAGTGGATTGACATGCATGAAATTAAGGAGAAAGACATCTGTGAAATCTATTGAAGAGGCATGTGTGAAAGTTAGGGGATAGATATATGGGAAAGTTGGAGATTGGAGATGTGTGAAAATTAGGTGATAGATATGTGTGAACGTTAGGGGATAGACATGTATGAAAGTTAAATGACAGACATATCTGAAACCTAAACAATAGATATGTGTGCTAGTTAAGGTATAGAGATGTAATAAAATTAAGGAAGAGATATGTGTGCTAGTTAGGGGATAGAGATGTGTGAAAACTAAGAAATGGATATGTGTGAAAGTTAGTGGATAGATGAATTCGAAAGGTAGTGGATAGATTAGTGTTAAATTTAGGGCATAGACGTGTGTGAAAATTTAGAGTTAGACATGTGGGATAGTAGGGGATAGATATATGGGAAATCGAGAAGATATAATTGTGTGAATGTTTGCAGATAAACACGTGTGAAAAATAAGGGTAGACAATTGTGAAAGGTAAGAGATAAACAAATGTGAAAGCCAAGGGATAGATAAGTGTGAAAGTTAAGGAACAGAAATATGAGAAATCTCAGGGTTAGGCAAGTGTGAATGTTAAGTGAGAGAGAAATGTGAAAGTTAATTGATAAACATGTATGGGTATAGAAACGTATGAAAGTAAAGGATACACAAATGTAAAATTTAGCGGATAGACAAGTATGAAAGGTAAGGGATAAACATATTTGAAAGATAATGAAAGACAATTGTGAAAGTTAGTGGATAGAGATGTGTGATAGCTAAAGATTAGATATGTGTGAAAATTAGAGTATAGTGATGTGTGAAAGATAAGGAATAGATATCTGTGAAAGTTAGGGGATAGAGATGAGTCTAAGCTAAGACCTAGATATTAAAGGGATACACAAATGCAAAAGATAAGGCAGAGATATGTTTGACAGTCAGGGAATGGACATGTGTGAAAGCAAAGGAATAAATATGTGTGAAAGTAAAGGGATAGACAAGTGTGAAAGGTAAGGAATAGATTTATCTGAAAGATCTGATATAGACATGTTTGAAAGCATAAGATTATACTTCTGTGAAATTTAGATGATAGACAAGTGTGAAAGCCAAGGAATAGATATCTGTGAAATGAGGGATTAGACAATTGTGATAGCAAGTAGATAAATATAAGTGAAGGTTAGGTAAAGCTGGGGAGACCATCCCAAACCAAGCGCGTCACAGATAAGGGATGGTGAAAATCCTCCAAATATGGAGGATCCTTGTGAATAAGGAGTTACCCAAATAAGCAGGACGGATCAACTGTCGGTAGACTCAGAGAGCGAGGTGGGGTAGTAGGTGGCTCTACTACTCCTATAAAGTGCCTCAGGTGCTCAGTGAAGGAATACTAGGCGCCTTAAAACCTCTCGCTACCGCTGCCTTGCGGGTAGGATAGGCAGTCCAAAGGCTAGCGGAGAGTCCGTACACAAAGCGACAGAAGGCAAAGGGGAAACCACTGTTGTAGCTCCCAAGAACAATTATGCTTATTCAGAGTAACAGATTTGTCATGAACGACGTTAATAGATGTTCCTTTCTAACAGCCTCGTCCGGTAGGGCAGCTCACGAGCCACAGGTGAGGCCAGATCGTCATCAAGCTACTGGTGGCAAAACTAACAAGTTCAAAATAGCAACATGGAATGTTAGAACTTTATTCGATGCTGGAAAATTAGAAAATGTAAAGATGGAAATGTAAAGGATGAATATCAACATATAAGGAATGAGTGAAGTTAGATGGACATGTGCAGGGATGATAAACTCTGATAAATATAAAATAATATATTCAGGAAGTGAGAAACATGAACGAGGAGTAGGAATAATATTTGACGAACAAATAGCAAGGACAACTGTAGGATATTTGAACATCTCGGACCGAGTCCTGCTAGCCCAACTGAAAGGACGACCAATAAACATAAATATTATACAAGTGTACGCTCCAAAATCTGAAAGTTGTGAAGAAGATGTACAGCTATTTTATAATGACATAGAGACAACCCTAAAACACATAAAGGCACATGAAGTTACCATAGTCATGGGAGATTTTAATGCCAAAGTCGGTAATGGAAGAATTTCAGACATCGTTGGTGACTATGGACTGGGGGAGAGGAATGACAGAGGTTATAAATTAATTGAATGGGCAAGAATACACAGCATGGTTGTAGGAAACACCTGGTTTAAAAAACATCCTCAAAGACTGGCAACGTGGTGCAGCCCAGACAAAAAGACTTTTAACCAGACAGACTACATATTACACGATTTCGCAATGCATTACTGACAACAAAAACCATGCCAGGAGCTGACTACAATAGTGACCATGACCCACTCTGCAGAAAAATTAGAATAAAGCTAAAGAAAGCATGATCAAACTGAATACAGAACTCCTTTGAAATGACCAAGAACTGGGAGAACAATACAAAGTTATTATAACAAATAGATACAATGCAATAGCAAAGATAAACAGTATAGATGAACAATGAGTAATGGTAAGACAGTCTATCCACAAACTGTTAAGCAGATAATGCCACCAAAAAAAAGAAGCCCCTAAAATAAATGGATGACAGACGATATCTTAGGACTGATGGACAAGAGGAGGAGGAGGAGTAAAAATAACAATGAAAAATATAGCAAGATAAATAAAGAAATAAGACGCAAATGCAGAGAAGCAAAAGAAGTGTGATTAAATGAAGATTCCAGACAGATAGAGGACACTCATAATAAAGACACCAAAAACATGCACAAACGAATTAATGAACTCAAAAGCAGGAAATCAAAATATACCACAGGATGCCTGAAATCGAAAGAAGGTAAAATGTTAATGGGAAAAGAAGACATTGTGGACAGGTGGAAAGATTATATCGGTGAGCTATATGGAGGAGAAAGACCAGAATTAACACCAGATACTGAAAACTGTGAGGGACCACCAATACTTGAAGATGAAATCATAGATGCCATCAAACACATGAAGAAAGGAAAAGCGACTGGTCCTGATAATATAACAATAGAAGAAATAGAGGCACTAGAGGAAACAGGAATAAAAATAATAACCAACTTACTGAATGACATTTAAAACAGTGGTTATATTCTCAGTAACCTGATTAAATCCACGTTTATAGCACTATCAAAGAATCCAGATGCAAAGGAATTTGATGACCACCGGACTATCAGCCGCTCATGTCACATAAGGAAACTACTTCTGAGAATTATTATGACAAGAACAAGGAAAAAGATAAAAATGGAAATAGCAGATGAACAGTTTGGATTTGTTGAAGGAAAGGGAACACACAATGCAATTTATGCTTTATGAACACTAACAGAAAGAGCTTTAGAAGTACAGAAAGATCTCTTCTTATGCTTCATTGATTACACCAAGCATTCGACAAGGTGAAACATAATGAAATTATTAAAATGCTTGAAAACGTCAATATAGACGGCAAAAACCTGAGAATTGTAAAAGCAATGGTAAGACATACTATACTGGCAGCAAGAAGCAGCAGTTCGAGTTGAAAATAGAACTGGAAAATATCAACCTATAGGTTCTAAGGACTGCAAATGCGCCTCAAACAGCCTCTGGCAGTCAAGTCCAGCTCCTGGCCTTCCCGTGGCAGAACTGTTTAAACTGACAGGAGAAGGGGCGAGGGCGAATATCTGGCGCCTGAAAACCAGTTACTTAGGGTAGATGAGTGGCACGTTTGGTAGCTCATCTGCCGCTGTTGGCGAGATCTTCAGCTGCCGTGCGTGGAGCGGTGCTCTTACCGGCCAATGAAGAAATTTGCAAATGAGGTTGCCGCGCAGCATCACTGCGGAAAAGGTGGTTGAAAGAATAAAGCGAAGCAAACAGTCAAATCACGGCACCTCTGGTCTGGAGGTCGGCCACGTCCTGAGTGCAGTCATATCGGGTGAAATGCATGAACCGGCTTGTCCCGGAGGTTAAGTCACTGCTGGCTTGACTTTTCAAATGCCGCGCGTGGAGTGAAGCTCCTCCCGGTTAAGGAAGTAAATGCGGAAATAAAGGTTGCTGTGCGGCGCCGACGGGAAAAGGTGGTGGAAAGTGAAGTTTAACCTGGTATGTCCAGTAGTATCGCTACGAGAGCTATACCACGGCACCTCTGCTCTAGAGGCCGCCTACGTCCGAAATACACCTACACTGGTGAAATATGCCTAAACCGGCACACACCAGGGGTGGAACTCGATGGCTAGACATGTCATGCCACCTCCGCTCTATAGGTCGGTAACGCCTGATAAACACCCATACTGGTGAATTTTGCCTAAACCGGCTCATACCAGGGGTGAATCTTGAAGGCTATGAATGTCACAGTACCTCTGCCCTAGAGGTCGGTCCCGTCCCAAACACGCCCATACTGGGAAATGCCTAAACCGGCTCAACCCAGGGGTAGAAGTCACTAGTGGCGAGGATTCGTCCTCCTGGACAAAAGCTCCATCCTGGTCACAACTAGGAAGGGTAGCGGCCACGACCGCAAAATGCTGAAGTCGGAGACACTGGACCAGGGAAGTCTAGATAGGCAACCACCTCTCACCCGGCGGGGATGTCTGCGTATCCTAATCACGCTGAGGTTTTCCGGTGAGAAAGTCCAACCCTGGACTGGATGGGCAACCACCTCTCACCCGGCGGTGATACACGGGTATCTCAAAACACGTCGAGGTTTTCCGGTGAGAAAGTCCAACTCTGGCCTGGGTGGGCTAACGCCTCTCACCCAGCGGGGATGCACTGATATTCCAAACACGTCGAGGTCTTCCGGTGAGAAAGTCCAACCCTAGACCAAACTGGTGCAATGAAAACCACGGTGTCACGCAATCCCGCTTCCGAGACCCACCAAGAATACAGGCTAAAGCACTGTGATACTCTGAACCCCTTATGGTCCTTTCGTGGAACTCGTGTGGTCTATTTTGGACCACACAGGGGACCACGGGACCTAACGAGGACCACAGGCGTGAATTCAGTAGGTTCACAGTGCGGTTTTTGGTGGTAGAAGTGAACGAAGAAGAAGAAGAAGAAGAAGAAGAAGAAGATCAACCTATAAAACAAGGTGTGCGACAAGGATGTGTACTATCTCCGGACCATGTTTCTCTGTACAGCAAAAATATTATAAGAACTATCATCATAGAAACAGACATAAAAATTGAGGAATATAATATTAACAACCTTCGGTATGCTGACGACACAGTACTGATAGCTGAGAACCAACAGGACCTGCAAAATCTCTTGGATAAAGTGGCCAGAGAAAATGAACAGCAAGGTTTTACTTTGAATATCAAAAAAAAAAAAGAGACTATGGTTATATCTAAGAAAAAGAATCCACCAACACGCAGTATAAAATTAAACGGAACTATTCTAAAGCAGGTGCAGAAATTCAGATACCTTGGAGCAGTAATAAATTCAGATGGGAAATGCAGAACAGAAATTTGGAACAGAATAGGCCAAGCAAATTTCAGAGAATGAGAAACACATTAGCCAACACATCCTTATCAATGAATGTTAGAAAACGAGTCCTAACATGTTATATTGAACCTGTCTTGTTATATGGAAGTGAATCATGGACAATAGGCAAGTCTGCACAAAAATGATTGGAAGCAGCAGAAATGTAGTTTATTAGAAGAATGTTGCGAATCCGCTGGACAGCAAAAGTAGCTAATGAAGAATGTATGAGAAGAGCTGGAGAAAAGATAAGAGAGAGACAATGTATTTTCATAGGACATGCAATGAGAAGTGAGGGCATTGAAAATATTATAACAACAGGAAAAATAAAAGGAAGAAGATCAAGAGGAAGACCAAGAGAAATGATACTCGAGCTCTTGCTTTTGGACTAATGCTTGGATCTTCTCTTCAATGAATTCATTCAAGAGTCGCGGTCAAAGTCAGGTTGAAATTTCTTTTGTTTCATTGTTGTTGAATGTTGAACAGTCACCACTAGCAACATGCGTCATCACACATAAACTCATCTACAAGTGCGGAAACAAAGTTGCATTTGACACTTCTCAAGACGAGCGTGGGAAACTAACCTCGAAATGTAAAGAATATTTTCTTACTGTAACCATTTGCCTCTCTTACCACAAATCTTTCATCTTGTTATACTGTTGTTATTTTTCGTGAAGTGTATCTACGAACGGACATTCTTATGATAGCTTTTATTTTATATATTTTATTAATTTGTGTCATGCACGTCTCATTTTAACTTTACAAGTTAATCTTCACATAGTTTCTGTCTACATAGTCTCCAAAGTTTGTTTTTCTCGTAAGAAGCTAATGTGTCTACTGATTGTTACGTGTTTTCAGATTACCATGCAAAGGTAAAAAAGAATTTAAAACCGCCCTTCAAACGTTGTATTTTTGCGTTATTTTAAAGTCAAAGTAACATGATCTATTTCAAATTAAGGCACTTCGAAAGAGACATGCAGTCTCTTCACCGTCTTAAACGGCGCTTACGACAACTTGGACCAGGTTCAGAATGAAAACTCTGTCAGTGATATCATTTACGTGAAGTTTATTCCAACTGTTGTTTCAGAACTAGGACCAGTAAGTGTATCTGTCTGTCTGTCTATCGGTCTGCTTGTTTGTCTGCTTCTGTCTGTCGATATGTCTATCTATGTCTGTCTGTCTGTGTCTGTCCATCTATCTATCCGTTCATCCATCCATCCGGTCATTTATATATATATATATATGTGTGTGTGTCTCTGATTATCTGTCTATCTCTATCTAAATGAACTTTTGTCTCTATATCTAACCTGTCTGTCCCTATATTAAATATGTCTATATTTGTAGTCAAAATATCTGTCTGTCTTGTTGAATATCCGCGACAGTCGAAGTTAAAAGATGACAGATTGAAAATAGGTCACTTCTACTAGACTGTCTATCATTATGTCTGCATACAAATATAATATGTATGATAGTTTGTATGTCTAACTATCCACTTACAAGGCCCGACAATTAAGTAGTGAGACTGATTTTATTAAGGCCAAGGAAAAAAAAATACATCTATGAAGCAAAGCATGTAATCCAAAGTGGCTACCTTCATCTATTATCTAGCAACTTTTCGTCACTGCCCGATAAGCAGACCACAAACAAGCCGCCATTTCGTTGACATAGTTAGAGGTGCATTGTCACGTAATCAGCTTCTGTTTAAAACTCTGAAAAAGTACCATTGAAACAGTTGGATTGATTCGACAAGTTTATGGGGATAATTGTTTATCTTGTGCACAGGTATTCACGTGGCATTCACGATTCACATGTGGTATGGAAACGATTACAAATGTAACTAGACATAGACATCCTATTTCTGCTCGTAATGTGGTTCTCATTGCGAAAGTCAGAGAACAGATACAAGAAGATCGTTGTTTGACTGTGAAGATTATGACAGATGAATTTAGTGTTAACCGAGAGACCATTTGAAAAATTTTAGTGAAAGATTTTGGCATGAGAAAAGTCGCTTGCCGGTTTGTACTACATGAGTTGTCTGATGATCAAAAACAGCAGCGTCTTGAGTACGCAAACGGCATCATCAAATGAAGAAATAAACATTTTTTTTAAAAATTGGATTATTGCAGAGGATGAAACATGGATTTTACTGTTACGATCCCACAACTATATGCCACAATGCTCAGTGGAAGTCATCATCATCACCAAAAGGCTAAACATTCGTCTTAAAAAATCAAAAGTTAAGACAAAGACAATATTGGTGTGCTTCTACGACAGCAAATGAATTAATCACGAAGAACTTATTCCAGAGGCTCAGACTGTCATTGCCAAAGTTTATTTAAGTATTTTAAACGCTTATTGAAAAGGATTCCGACCCGAGTATTCAACAGCAGGCAGTTTTTTTCTTCTTCACTATAATGCACCGGCCTACCGGGCGGTATTTGTACAGGAATTTTTGGCCAAAAACCACTGTGTGCTCTCAACCATCCACCCTATTCCCCAGATTTGTCTTCCTGAGATTATTTTCTATTCCCAAAAATAAAGTTACCATTGAAACCAGGCTTCTTTGACGATACTGATGACATCTAAAGGGCCGTAACATCGAGTTTAAGGGCCATACCAACAGAAGAACTGCAG
>CM019714.1:178446-263403 GCA_009760885.1 Achatina immaculata
CTAGAAATATCCGATACCCCACCGGCTTGCATGCTGAAATTAAGTATCGACTGTTCAGGACCTTATCCAGTCACCACATCAGGCAACAAGTACATCGTGCATGTAACAGACGAATATTCCGCATGGACGGGGTGTTTTCCAACGCCAAACATCCAAAGTAAAACAGTAGCTGACTTGGTAATCGACACTATCGTCCCAAGATATGGAGTACCAATTTCTATAGTCACAGACAACAGTCCCGAGTTTCGTGGAGACCAATTTCAAACTATGGTGAAACGCTATAACATTCACCATATCTTCACCACACCATACCATCCTCAAGCCAACGGGACAAACGAGAGACAGCATCGCACACTGAATGATATTGTTGCCAAACTGGTAAACACGGAGGTCAGTAAATGGGACGAGTACTTGACACAGGCGGTGGCAGCGATGAATATGAACATTTCAAAACGAACAGGATACTCCCCATTTTTCCTCATGTACGGGAGACACCCCATTCTACCCCTGGACGCCATCCTGAGACTACGAACACACTGCTACAGTGAAAATGATTCTATAGAACACACGCTAATGAAACAACATAAAGCTTTTATACAAGTGATAAACCACATAAACAGAACCAAAGACGCACAAAAGCAAACGTACGACGAACAAAGCACAACTGAGGACATTTCTATAGGCGATCCAGTATACTTATTAAACCACCATATCACATCAAAACACGACAGCAAATGGAAAACGGGATTCTTTGCTCTAAAAAAGTTATCTCCAGTATCATTTATAATAAAGAACCAACTGACAGGAAAAATACAACGAGTCCACGCAAACCATTTGAGAAAGGCCTAACAAGATTGGAATATCCCTACAGACGACAGAAACAATCAGCGCAGACAGGCTACACTCAGTATAGCACCCAACATCGATGACGACACCGACGATGAGATAGTAGTAGACTTGTCTGAATCAGAAACCGAACCTGACAGTACGAAGGTAGAAATAACGGAGGAAGAAGTCGCATCCACCCTACAGGTAGCAGTAGACAGCGAAGACAGTACCACTCAAACAAGTACATCCTTACTAGTACATGAAAACCAACCACCCGCCGAATCAGAAGACGGAGCTACAGAGCAGAGCGTCGAACAACGAGTAGCACCCTTGCCCACATTACACGACCAAATACAGATTATGAGAAATACTGCAAGGCACACAAAATTACAAAAGATAGGCCAGACCAACACACCAACAGTCTAACCGGAGGAAGGCGACACGTAACTACACCAACATGTGTGCTGGTCCAAAAAGAGGGACACAAAGACTTTGAGTTCAGGACATGTATCTATACTACAATGTATATATAAAATTTATTGTATTCCATACAAAAATTTTGTAAACAAAACAATATACATGCAGGTTACTGGAGACAATGATACTGTAAGGAGTGGAAAAAATAAGCAAGCGTGACCCTGATTTGATTGGAAATCCCACTGGCCAGAGACGGCCCCGTGTGAATGGAAAATTCCCAGTCCTTCGAGTCCGTCGCGGATCAGGTATATAAGACAAGAAGAGAGAAGTTTAAAGATGGGTCCATAAGCTGAGCACGTTGAAGTCCAGCGACCAGTCTTGGAAGAAGGTGATCATTTCGATAGATGGAGGCTGGCGTGTGTATTTTAGTTGTGTGCTTTTGTAATCAGGATTGAACTCATATTATTCAAGAAAATGTTTCTTTTTTATGATTTGGTAATGCATGTTGGAATTATATGGACATCATGTGCATAGGATTCGTTGATTTTATGTTGCCTTATGGATCAGAATTTTTGTAAATACAAGGATCGTGATTTTTATAAAAAGGATTGTTGTTTCGTGTTCCTGTTATTTACATGTAAGGTGTGAACGTTGCTGTAGTCAGCCTTCCACCACTCAGTACGACGACGGCCAGACAAAATAAAAGATTGAATAATAATTCACGTCAGTAAAAGTAAATAAAAATACTACAATACTACGTGGAACCTTTGCGCAGGAAGTGCAAAGCTACGAGAGTAGACGTTTTGAGCGTCTCTGGTGGAAATACAACATAGAAATCATGTTTCAGTAGTGTAAGCATATAACGGCTGATTCTCTGAAACACATCATCGCTTTCCCATCAATTCTTCTTCTTCTTCTTCTTCTTTTTCAGTCTTCCGAGCCATTAAGGCTTATTATTGCATATAAAGTTCACATCCATTCCTCTCTATTCCTAATCTTCTCTCTCTGGTTATTGACTCCTGTAGCCTATATGATAAATGTAGCAGTATATGATACATGTAGCAATATATGATAAATGTAACAATACATGATAAATGTAGCAGTATATGATAAATGTAGCAATATATGATAAATGTAACAATACATGATAAGTGTAGCAGTATATGATAAATGTAGCAGTATATGATAAATGTACCAGTACCAATATATGATAAATGTAAAATACATGATAAATGTAGCAGTATATGATAAATGTAGCAATATATGATAAATGTAACAATACATGATAAATGTAGCAGTATATGATAAACGTAGCAGTATATGATAAATGTAGCAATATATGATAAATATAGCAGTATATGATCAATGTAACAGTATATGATACATGTAGCAGTATATGATAAATGTGGTAGTATATGATAAATATAGCAGTATATTATAAATATAGAGGTATATTAGAATAAGTAAACTTATCGGGAAGACTCGATCCTCTGGTAGTCGCTCGGGTAGAAAAGAAAGCACCGTGCGGTACTCAATCTAGCAGACGACAGGGACTAGCAGACGATATTAGGAGCAGACGATTAGGGCAGACGATATAAGCAGACGACATTAGATTTAGAAACAGTTAGGACCGGAGAAGTGAAAAATGTCTGAAGAGAAGAAAAGATGTTTGTTCTAGCTGTTACGGTAGATATTTGTGCTGTGCTGAGTTCGCCTTATATTTGTGTTCAGTAGAAAGTGTAGAGCTAGAGAATGTAGAATTATTTCTGCTTTGAGATGTTGCCAGTACCAGTGGTTCTGAAAATATCTGTGCGATTTTTGTGAGACATGGTGATGCATGTTCGTGATATCCGTAAGTTGCAGCTCTTTGTTCATCACTATGTTTAAGTGCTGTTCTGGTTGAGATCACTCTCTCTCTCTCTCTCTCTCTCTCATGTGGCAAACTTCTGTCTTGCCGGGAGTGGAGATTATGTGTAATTTTTTTCTTGTTGACATTCTTCACCTCATTCGTCATCTACCACCATTACCCATCAATAAAACTTGCTATTTATACTCCACATCTTTTCAAGTTACTACACCATGTTTTCTGTAGTTGTGGGGACAATCAGAGGTTTTCATTTTGTTCTCTTTTTATCTCTGGAGAGAACACAGCAAGGACTAATTCTAATACTGTGTATTCTGCAATCTTATTACATCAGAACATCATAGCTACTCATTAGAGTGATATGCAGGAATATACTGTCAAATCGTACGTGCGTTTACCTGATAAATGGGTGGTCCTTTTATTTTAAAATCCCAACTTAAAATTGCAAATGAAATGCAAAATAATTTAAAAGTTTGGAAATTCTATAGTCCACAATCGCATATCTCCCACACTGGTATTTAATAAACTTTGAATAATATATTCCGCTAGATTATACGTAGTATATGTTTTCATATATGAAAGATTCATCAGTATCAAAATAGAGTACCTATCCGTATCACCACTGTCAAAAATGTAGTAGACACACGGCCATTCTCTCGTTCCAGTCCTGTGTCAAACATTTAGCAGACACCCAACTTAGAATCAACCTAAAGCAATGCTGAACAAGCCCTGAAAATATGCACAGAAAGATAGAAGCCACCAGAGAAGATTGTTTGCTTCACTGACTGCAGAGATCTACTAGAAGCAATAGGGCCAAACAAAGAAGACTCACAATCACAGGAAATTATATCACAACTAAACAAGCTCCAAAACTCATAAGGAGAAGAACATCGTGTTGAATGACAACTTCCACAAAGGAGAATGATCGAATTGAGGGAAAATAAAGAAAGTGGACGTTGTTGGTTTAGCTCACAGTATCCACAACCAGTGTGGGACTGGCTCCATCAGCAGCGGACGTTACAGTGGGTGTTGGAATGTAAGGCGGAGCACATATGAGGATACTCTGGGTACAGGGATGCTAGTTTCTGAATACAGATTACAGATTAGATTAGAATCTTCTTTCTGAGGCTCTCTTCCTTGCTATCCAAATCAAGCTATTAACATTTTCAAGTCGCACTGATATTTCTTATTATAGTATTTCCAAAGCTCTCTGAATCGTTATGTTGTGCTACATCATGTTTCCAGAACTCTTTATGATAAAAAGAGACAAAAACGTATTTAAACTTATGGCTTTAGCTTTTTTCTCATAAACGATTGGCATTGGTGAACTTCATTCATAACACGAAGAACCTTTTTATCTTCTTCGTTTCCTTATTTCCATTATGTTGCTTTTAAAGTGGAACTTATCTGTCAACATAAACTTATTTATTGTGCAATCAAATCTTTAATCTCACAGTATTCGCTTTTGATGCAGACCAAAACTAGCGTTGTGTGCTGTCTTTATGTCAAGGTGAGCCAAACCACCTTTTACGGCATTCTGTTATATAATCAATGCAGCATTAAGTTCTCACTAATATTCTAATGTGTGTCCTTATTTGACTTCTTAAATAATACATCTTTGTAAAATCATTTCAAATGCGTTTCTTTGTTCTTATGAAGTACAGACGGGTTTCAGACCAAGTAGAGACATCAGAGATCGTATATGAAACATGATGAGCATGCAAATGTGTACAGAACTGAATGTGGATTTATACACTTGTGTGGAATACTCCAAAGCTTTTCACGGTGTACAGCATCAACAGTTATCGTCTGTTATGAACAACATGGGTTTCCGAATTATCTGGGGCAGATCATCACCAAACTCTACCAAGATTAGCAGGCAGCAGTAGGGGCAGATAACCAAACATAGGGTTGGTCTGACGTACAAAAGGCAGTAAGACAGGGATGTAAACAGAGAAATTAAACGTAAATAAAATTGAATATCTAGGTTCAGATGTTACCATCTATGGTGACTGCGCAGTGAAAATCGAAAGAAGACTAGCACACATGAAGTGTATGTGGTAAGATATCAACAAGGAAGACTAGCACACATGAAGAGTATGTGGTAAGCTATCAACAAGGAATACTAGCACACATGAAGAGTATGTGGTAAGCTATCAACAAGGAAACAAAGTTGTCTTTAATAAAAGATTACATATTCCCAGTTGCAGCATTTAGATGTGAAAAGTGGACACTTAACAAATCACTGGAAAAGAGATTAACAGATTATGAAATGAAATGTTACAGAACGGAATTTAGAATATCATTGATAGAACGAATATAAAAAAAAAGAGATGCTAGTGGGTGATACTCAGAATAGCAACAATTGAATGAATGAACTGATGTAGTAGGGACCTACTTGTGGCACATATAGAGGGGGGTCACCAGATATCGAGCAATACCTCCTCGGAGAAAACTGGCTGGTTAACAACATAAAAATTAGAGAGCTGAGATACTTCGACACATCACGGCACAAAATAGCTTGGAGATGTTGATAGTAGAAGGCATAGTTCCTGGAAAAGGGAAAAGGACGATCTCGCCGTCGGTGGACTCAGGACATCGCTGAATGTCAGAATTTGTTAGTGCTAGACGCTGGTCAATTCGCTCAAGACCGTACTACATTCAGGCAGGCTGTGAGAGGGACAGCGTCCTGAAAAGGACATGTCACGTGACAGAATGTATTCTTAGCTTTCGTAGTATATGTTCTTATCCCCTTTCGACCACATACACTGGGTCATGAACTAAGTGGAGTTGTCAGCAAAATTAGATCTGATATTACAGGGTTGCAGGTTTGTTCCTTTGAAAGTTGATTGTTGTGTTGAGTGGTAATTTTTCACAGCTAATTTTAGATTTATTTCAAAATTTCACAGATAGCCCAACCTTTTATATTCACAGGTGTCAGTCGTTGATAGACTTATTTCTAAATTCCACAATAATGTTTTGCCTCAAAACTAATATTTCTCAACCAAAGACAACTTTAATACTGACTTCTCACAAGCAGTTCAGTCTACTAAACCTTTCTGACCATCTGTATACAGTTTTCAGTAAAGAACAAACAGCACATGCTAATTCAAAGATCATTTTTCTTTCATTTCTGTTTGAAAGGCGGAGGACAGGGTTTTTGTCAGTAACAAGAAGTCTTGTTTTGAGTGTGCCTGTTGCAAGAAAGGAAGATCTAACATTTATAGCAAGATTAAGGTTGTTGGAGTACCTCGGTCTGATGGAGGGTTTGCTCGGCATATGATGACGGCCGCCCACACATGTCGCAAGTAAGTCTGTACTTCATCGTTTCATTCATTCATTTGTTGCTGTTCTCAGTATCATTTGTGATCATGATTTTCCATTTTGTATGGTTTTGGTTATTTACATTAAGAGAAGTAGCCATTTCTCCATTGTTAATTGATTAGTCCAATTTTATATATATATATATATACATACATACATACATATATATATATACAAAACTTACACACATATATATATATACATATATATGCATATATATGATAAGTATATATATTTTTTCTTTTAGCCTCCACTTTGTCTCATGAGTTTTTCAGTGCCATTTACCTCACACAATACATTTCTAGTAGCAGTTTGGTTGACGTTTCTCTAAATGGGGGGATATTATAGCCTATTTTAATCCTGTATAGGATATCCTCTAAACAGGAGAATGTATAAAGATCTAAGAGTGATACACCAGCTCCAGACCACAGAGTGATACACCAGCTGCAGACCACAGAGTGATGCACCAGATCCAGACCACAGAGTGATACAACAGCTGCAGACCACAGAGTGATGTACCAGCTCCAGACCACAGAGTGATGATCCAACTGCAGACCACAGAGTGATGCTCCAGCTGCAAACCACAGAGTGATGCTCCAGCTGCAGACCACAGAGTGATACACCAGCTCCAGACAACAGCGTAAAACAACAGCTCCAGTCCACAGAGTTATGTTACTTATTTGCAGTATTTATGCATCAATTAAGACAAATCAGCATGGATTTAATCATGTCTAGTAAACAGAGATGAACTGGCCGCACTCTTCGGAAAACTGACACCAGCATAGCAAGACAGTCACTGACATGGAATCCTCAAGGAAAGAGAAAAGGAGGACGACCTAGACTTACTTGGAGAAGAGAAATTATGAAAGTTCTCAGAGACAGGGATACACACGGAAGGTAGCAGAGAATAATTTCAAGAACAGGGAGTGAAATGCGACGACTACGACGTTGATGATGATGATGATGATGGTGATGATGATGATGATGATGATTATGATTCGGGATATCTAACTCAATGAAACGTGTGTTATATATACTTGGCAATACTGTCATAAGCTGACTCAAGCTGTTCCATAGAAGTAATATCTTCTCTACCGAAGTATACGTGTACACTGATTTTTCATTCTCCCTCCAAGATTACCAGACAAATTGAGTCTACAAGCTGAAGTATGCATGGAGTCTTTGTTTATAAATACTTTTACCCAGTTCAGGACATTCCTGTATCTGCTCGGCCGCTGGTTCTATAACCTAAGAAAGGATGTCGCAGTCAGCGTAGATAACACTGACCAACACACGTTTTGGTGCCTCAAATGTTAGACCTGTTTCTGGGTATGTTTGACTTGCTGATTTCAAAAAGTTTTCCTCAATCAGCTCTAGTTTTTGAGATATAAAACATAAGCCATATACCACTCTTCACTTTGCTCGCCCATAACAAATCAGGATATTTTAATGTAGTGTTTAAATTAGTATCTTTTAAGTATGAAGGTAAAAAAAAGGTAAACTTCCTGTTTCCATGCCGTTAAGGCATACTGGTGAATAATGTATTGGGCCCGCATTTGTCATTACCCTCAGCACATGAAAGTGTGATGTGATCAGTATCACGCCTGCCCTCTTTATCTTCCCAGATTTCTCTGGTACCCATTTTTAGAGGCTGGGTCAGCCCCGGGGCCTTTTTGGTGTGTACCAGAAAAAATCCCACTATTGGGACTAAACCCAGTACCACCGGATTAGCAAACCGAGCGTCTAACCACTCAGCCAACAAGGCCACCATATATGACGGAAACGTATTAAAAATTAAAAGGGGAGTGTACTACATGAAAATATACTTATTTCATAACAAAAGCATACGTAAGAAGCTAATATTGTAAGACTCCCGAGAGTGTGATCTTCCAGGACAAAACCGTATATGATTCTAACAATAGTCTACCATCATGTGTGCATCCCATATTCCTTGGTATCTGTCTTCCATTGTTTTTATGTCTTGGTGAAATCTTTCACTTTGCTCTTCGCTTCAATCACCAATGTTCTCTGGAAAGCGATCTAAGTGACTATGTAGATAATGGATTTTAACACTCATGTTACAGCCAAGCCTGTTGAAATGAAACAACATATTACTCTTCTAAAGTATGCAGGTGTCTGCCTTGTTATTGCCAAGAAAGCTTTTCACAACAGGACCAAATGAAGATATGGCACATGACTAAATTTCATTCATTGATGCTATAAAATGTGGGTCATTCATAAGTTGTTCGATCTGTGAATCATCGAAAATTCCTGTAATTAGTTTTTCCATGTTAAGTCCAGGTAACTTATGCACTATGTATTCATTGCACGAAACATCTTTATTCAAAGCCTTTACACATTGTTTCATTAGACCTACCTTTATATGTAGTGGTGGCAGTATGATTCTATCTCATGCTACCGAAGGTTCACTGATTACATTTTGTCCTCCAACCACCACATATTCCCTCCGAGGCCAGTCTGTTATTACCCAGTGTTCATGTTTGGCTGTAGTATCCCAAAGGCATAAAAAGCAAGAATACTTTGTGTAGTCACTTTGTTGACCAAGAAAAACGTCAACCATCTTCAAGTCTACACAAATCATCATTTGATGTTCTTGATAATTTATCTTTTTCATGACTAAAGAGATGGCCGTGTAATCTTTATTCATCCTGGTGGAAAGTTCGATAGAAACACACCTATATTTGTTTCTGTTATTTAAATGAATGCATTTGAAACTACCTTTTTGAACTGCAGATGAAAAGGCTTCACTCACTTGGGTTATATTCCGAAAGACAACATTTCTTCACTTCTTCACAAGGTTTCCGATGTCATTGCAGAATACTAAGTTGTTGTCTTCAGTAAAGAATGGCAGCAGATGCTTTTCTCTCCTTCAATAAAATGTCATGTTCGTTCCAGGCTGAAGTACATTCTTTTCCTTTAGTCTGGAGGCAAGCAATTCAGAAGATTCCTTGGAAAGATGTAAGTCTCTGATCAGATAACTCAGTTTATTCTGATCAAAACTATCACTATGTGAAGTTGTTTGGAATTCACTGTCACTGCCCTCACTTGTTTTATCTTGTATGATATCAGACATGCAAGACTCATCCTCTGAGAGCTGTGGTAGTTCAAGGAAAGGTGGAACGGGTACAAGATCCGAGTGCGGAACAGGTCTCCTGGCTGAAGGTAGATCAGGGTAAGACCACGTGTCACGATTATTTCGACTGATGCCTGTGATATGAACAATACAAAAATAACAGTCATCCAAATGGTTTTTTGGTTCTCTCCACACTGTTGATATTCTACATTTCAGGCAGCTTCAATTTCCATTTGTCCACTGGCGCATATGTTCCTTACAAGTTTTGTGTACAGTATGGGGAGCCCATGGCTTATCTTGATCCCCAAGCTCGACATCAATATAACCTACATGTGCTCTCTTCATATACTCAGAAACAGGTTTCCTACCTGCTTTCAGTGTGTACTCCCAACAAATATAGCAAAATCTGTCGAAATGATTCAAGCAGCTCCGTCTTGAAGTAGCATTAACCTCTGCGGTGCTCGACTTGCAAAAATGAAATGATATGAGTGGGAATATACACACTCCTCCTATACCATCATAACTATTATACAGAATAACTGTTATAAACATTATCAGTTTGAGAAACTTTTGAAAGACAAATTTATATAGTGTAAGGAAACCGTGATTTACTATCTTAATTCTTTTTTTGCACATAATTATGTAATAAAACAGAACAAAAGTGGTTTTGTCATTTGAGCAATATATTTTTTTCCGAGTGTGCAATGTAGTAAAGGAAGTAGTTGTGAAACAAAAGCGATTATACACAAAAAATGTTAGTAAATTTTATACATAAATTTTCCATTCAAATATGACTGCTTCTTATGACATCCCAATTCTGCAGAAGAGATTTGTTAAAGAGAGAACTAAAATTGTATAAATTCAACCATATCTAGAGCTGATGCGATCTATCCAGTGTCATTTTCTGAATCAGCTCCCACATAACCCCAGGAACAGGCCTATAAACTGAGGCACCAAAAAAAAAAAAAAAAATTGGGGTCTGTTATCCATCTCCCTGTGTCAATCTCTTTGGTAACTTTTCCTAGAATTTTGTCTGGACAGGGGTTGTCTGACCAACATTTTGCAATTTCCAGAAGAACGGATTTTAAACGTACGCGACAATTCACAGGTACATTTTCCTAGAGACAAAGTGAATTTTTTTATTGGACCATTCATGATAAAATAAACCCCGCTACTTCTGGTGGGATTCGAACCCAGGAACTCTACGTTTTTAATCGCATGTCTAACTCTGAAACACACAACGGAGACATGATTAATGTTTGTAGACGTTCACAAATGTTTGGCCCTGGTTAGTACCCAGATGAACGGTTCTGCTTTTGTTGCAACTGATTGTTGAAATGTGCTGAAATGTTATTAAATATACTCCCAAGTCTGTGTTCTATACTAACAACAAACTAGCAATTCTATTATAAAAACAATATAGACGTTTTCCTGATTAAATTGATGTATAATATATCATACTGCATAGCAGGGTTTGCATTTGTGATACATATAAATGTGACAACCTTCCCATTCCACTTTATGAAATTTACCCCCTTGGTCATTTGATGTAAACTCCCACAGTATAGAGACCGCTAGTGATATCGTTATCACAGAGAAATTGCGTTTACGCTTCTTTTTATGGGACTGTTGTAATTGTTATTTTCTAGTGATGGGGAAAATAATGTTCCGAGTTGAAAGTAATGATACCAGTCTGTTACAGCAGCTGCAGCACACATTGTCTTTGTTTTGCAAAGTTTCAATATCAGAAACTAGTACATATTTGTCCTTAGTATAGCCCCATTAAAAAGTCAAGAAGGGTCCAGCGAGTGAGACGGTCAAGGTGTTGGACTATATTTGCCAGTTCATCGTTCTGGAAAGATTTCCTTCAAGAACTGATAAAACACACTGCGCTTTCTCATTCATAGACACATTTTGATATTGCTGATGCTGATGTTACCTTTCTTTCTTCGTAAAGCCATAACACTCATGTTTCTATCTAGCAAAGTTTATAAGATTTGATTTTTTTATTCAAGTAAGAACTTTATAGTCTCTTAACATCAGGACACACACACATACATTTATGATAACTCTAAGTTCTCTTTTATGTGTAGCTTTTAATGAATGCACAAACAATAGCACTAGAGTCTACTGTCGCAGACACGTTTGTCTCTAATCAAAGAAAGAATTTATGTTTAAACATCTCTAGGATGTGCAGGAAATAAGATGATAAGAAAAAGAAAAGACAAGAGAAGTATTACGTGTCGGCTGACTTCTTGTTTGTAGTTCTTCTAATCATAAGCTCTGGCTGAGTAACTTTTCTCCCCTGGTACTGGGAACCTGTTATAGAAAATAACAGTGAGATGTGAGACTACATTGTTTAACGTTGGTTAAAGAATACACATCATTGATCTCTTAACTTTTGAATACGTTTTATCTAAAATAAAGTGGATATTAACGACAAAACTGATGATACAGAGGAAAAAGTATTACCTATATTTTAATATTACTGGTGCTTCTACAGTTTAAAAGATATAAAAATGTCATATAGCTGGTGGTTCTGGTGTACTAAAAAAAGCATCTTATAAGTTAGTGTTACTATTCTGCTGAATATTCTGCATAAATTATAAATATTACATGTTGTTTACTTACAACAAGTGAAACTATCACTGTTGATACTACTTAACATTGTTTTCAAGAGATAAGAGAATGGATAACTACTTTCCGTGATACATGACCACTGCTAGTCAGTGTCTAGTACGTGAAAGGTAATTACTGGGTTTTGTTTTGTTGTTACTTTCCAGTCAATTGCATGTTCCTCACGGAAATTTGACTGAATAACAGGTCTCCTGTAGGCCTGTATGTTACCTTCCATAACTGTAAAAATAATATAATAAAGGTAGCCCTGTTATGCCGTAGAGACATCAAGGAGAATATGGTATTAGTGTTTACATTTTCCTTGATCAGGCTACGCACGACAGGGTGATGTTGTGAGCATCGTGTCTGCCCAGATTTCTTTCAACAATTCTATAAGGAGTCAGGTACCCATTTCTACACCTGACTTACTTTGTTATCTCCGTCTGGATTTGGATATCAAACGTTGGGACAGTTTTATTAATTAAAGAATACACAGTTGTAAGGTTTCCCCTTATATCTGAATCATACAAAACATTTATGACAAATATATAAGAAATAAAGAGAAAATAAAAATTTACATCACTGATATAAAACATATAAAAGTGGAAAGAAAATAACAGAAAACAGGAGCACTTAGTTGTGTCTTGCAAGAAGCTGTGTCTGAGAGTGCGTGTGGTGAAGTATTGTGAATGTTTAACTTCAGACTTGTGAGGTATGATGAGAAATCTTACAGGTTGGTGATATAGAAGGTGATGAGAAAGTGAAATAGGATACAATGACTATCAAGTCGAGAAAAGTGAGGGTTAAAGAAAAGAATGTGGTTCGGTTTGAGGGTTGTAATATTTAGCAATGAAGGTTCCGGAACATCAGCGTCAGATGAGAAAAGAGAAGATGAGAGATTAGTAGGGAGGGGCATGAATGTGGAACTTTATCGTAGTTTAGTGTAGTGGCGTTTATGTGTGCCTGTAGGTTTTATTTATATATATATATATACACGCAGTATTCGCGTGTCACAAAAGTTTAAATGTGACAGATAAAGGGGATGGCGACTGCAGTAAAACTGGCTTAAATAATCATGGTAGATAGAAGTGTATGGTGTAGTTTTACAAAGTAGTAGAGGGAGTGAGTAAATCGAGAAAAAACGAATATAACGTATGAGAATGTATAAATGAAAAACATTTCGGCGTTAGCCTTTTTCGAGGATTACATGCACAAACGAGACAAAAACAAATAACTAAACGAAGAACTTACTTTAATATGGCCTGCTCCAGAAGTAGGAAACAGAGAAATGCGTGTCCACTAGAAGATGCATAGGGATCACGCGGGCCGATAGAGCCATTAGTAAAGAAGATGTGGAGAGAGACGAGGAACATGGGAGGTAGAAGGGGAAGCCAAGAGAAACATGATAGCCGCTAGAGGAGAAGTTGTCGGGGGAGGGGGGGGAAGGAGAGATAATGAATGAAGAACATAAATACCACCATGGAGAAAATGTGAAACTGGTGAATAGGACGAGACCCTATAAACACCAATATGTTGCCACAGAAGAAAAGAGGGTGGCGGTAGGGTTGGGTAGCTACGAGAAAGAAAGTAGAGTTAGAAAAAAAAGGTAAGTGTAAAACTAAAGAAGTTACAGAAAGCTAAAGACATTTTACAGAAATCAAAAGACATTGTTAATTCAATCTGGGTGGAGACAGCAAGCCTGGAAAATAAGGCGCTGTTCTAGGACCTTCCGAGATCGTACATCAGCAGAACAAGAGCGGATCGCAATAACATAAATGTTTTGTTTTCCTCTGTGGTTGCTAAGGCAAAAATGTTTAGCCACAGGTGTCTAGGCCCTATTAGAAATATCATGAAGATGTTGACGAAATCGATCTCCTAAGCGTAAACCGGACTCCCCTATGTACTTCATACCAGAACGTTTGCACATAATATCACAAATAACATTGCGTGAAGTGCAGGTGAAATCCTCCTGAACTGATAACGTGGACCTAGGGAAGGAGATCTGGCTAGCCTCGACAACAAACGTACAATAGTTGAACTTAAATAGTTCGCAGTCGCGTTAAGACAGACGACACTTTTTATGATACCAGACATTGCGGACGCCATAAATGCAAAACGTGTCCGTTTGTTGTATGTGCTTGCCAGATCTCTTTTCCAGTGAAAAAGAAAAATTTGGCCTGATTGATAAAGATGTTGTTGACTGGAATTTATGATGATTTAATTTGATTATGAAAGCACTTGAATGATACTAATGTTATTTTGTTTCTGTTTTCTTCTCTACCTCCACGTGTATTATTGTACTTCGGTAGAAAATGCCATATTTATAGGCACCAATCTTTATTACTTCATTGTTACATTTCTGACTTGTGGGCCGTATCCTATATAACTCCTGTAACTTTTGCTCAGAAAAAAAATTCTTTAGTCATCCCTCTAATGCTATTTGCATGCAACTGACAACCAGGAATTCACTCGACATTAAGACTGAGTCAAATCAAGTAAGTGCATCCAATGTTGTTCACATAAACGTTTAATGACGAACACATGATAATGATGAGTCCGATGAATCTTGTTGGTAATACCCCGAACTGATGATCATAACAAACACAATAAATACAGACAGCTTGCATCTCAAAAAATGAGAGCCGGCACAGGATATTAATGAATTAATTCTAATTCTAAACTTAAAACCTTTGTTCACAAACATTCTAACCGACTATAACGAACACTGGTTCTACAGCTACATTACTACAACATTAAACAACACGTCCTAACTCGACACAACCTAGCTGTCACCTGATCAAAATGTAATCACCTGCCTAACATTCTCACGAACCTGAACTTTCTAGAAAAGCGTGAGTTGAACACAAAATCCAAGCAGAATTTTATCGACTGTAAATTCATTAGTATTCAGGGGGAATTAAGACTAATTTTGTTTCACTCAAAAATTTATAAGTCTTATCTCTTTAATCATCATTAATACTCTTTATAGGAGGTTGCGAGAAACATAGAGACATGGAGACAGGCAGAAGAAGAAATGTTTGTAAACAATATACAGAGGTGGGAGACAGTCAAGAATTCACAAAAAATGACAGACAAAAGTGGACATCTCTTGGTACAAACAACCCCGTGTGGTTGGGCACTGAAGTGACAAAGAGAGAAAGAGAGAGAGAGAGAGAGAGAGAGAGATAGATAGATAGATAGATAGATAGATTGATTGATTGATTGATCTTTATTTCAAAAGGGTTAAGAATTGGTCACACAGGCCCGTCTGACATTCTGCCCTTTATCATACATCTTTCACTCTATTCCAGACATTCTACAAATATGCTGTTCATATAACAAACATAACTAACATTGAAGCTGAGAGACATAAAATAAAATATACCATTTACGTTTCGCTCTTAAACATTCACTCAGTACAGAAGTAACTACATTATTATAAATGACTATCTACTAAACAAAATTTTCGGGACTATTCAGAAAACAAGTAATTGTATTCGGTGTCTGTAAGAGCAGCTTAAAATAACTTTTAAGTTTTATAATTCATGGAGGCATGTAGTCGACCTCAAATAGATATTGAGAAAGCGTGTAGTTGTAGGAAGGAGTATAATTTATATTTTTTATATATGATGGGAGGGTACTCCAAAGATGAGCAGCAGAATAACTAAAGCTTTTCTTGTAAAGATCAAGTTTAGGTTTTGGAAGACATATGTTGTTCAAGCGTTGGGTGCACTTTGGGCTAAATTTAAACAGCTTCCATAGATAAGGCGGGGTATGCCGTGAAAGAATTTGATGTACTAACTTGGCTTTGTTGAAGAGGAACCTGTTCTTAAGAGGTAGTATTTTGATACGTTTGTGATGATTAGTTGTTTGTGCTTGATCTTTGTCACTAATAAGCTTTACTGCTCGCTTTTGGAGAGAGCAAAGCCTCTTTGTATTTGACACTGAGTAACCATCCAAAACTGTTGAGCAATAGTCTAAATGTGTTTGTATATGAGCTATGTAGTATGTCTTCCTAGTGTCTTGATCTATAAGTGCTTAATTTTATCTAATTGGTATACTTTTTGTGCTATGAGTTTTGTTAGACATTGCACATGAGTGTTCCAGGTCAGATGTTGATCAATAATAAGACCTAGTGTTTTGTACTCGCTAACGTTATCTATCTGTGATGTTTCTGTACAGAGCCGAAGTGTTGTTTTTGTTGCGTTTTGTAGTTTCTGTCTTGTTGTTATGAGCATTGATTTTGTTTTATTGGTGTTTATAATCATGCCATTATTTTTGCTCCATCTAATTAAATTGTATAACTCGACCTGAAGATTTGATTCTAGATTAACACAATCGTAGTCTCTGGTGTAGACTGTGCAATCATCGGCAAAAAGGCCACAAGAAGAGTGTTTAAGATGAAGTGGAAGATCATTGATATAGATAGCAAAGAGCAACGGGCCTAGAATAGAACCTTGCGGAATACCAGTGTCAACTGTAGCAGAATTTGATAGAGAATTGTTGAAGAATACTACCTGGAACCTCTACGCACTAAATGATAGGGCACTAGGGTAGATGTTTCAGGCGCCTCTGGTGGAACTACCACATAGTAATCATTTTTACGTACTGTCACGCCGTAATGGCTGCGAATCTGAAACACAATATCATTTTCTCATCAATACAAAAGAAATCTATCACAAATGTTACACGTTTTCTTTAACAATTACGATAAAATTCCAACTGAAGACATAATTCTATAGGAAATCAAATAAAAGTCCGATAATAACTAGAACTGCTTCGAAAAGAAGACAAAACGTTAGAAAAGGGCTCAAGTATAAGATAAATACAAGAGAGAATGAGCAAGATAATAATATTTATGACACGTGGAATGATATAAAAACCATTTTAAGAAACACAGCGAAAGAATGTCTTGGAGAAAAAAAGCTACATATGAAAGAAAGAATTGTTTCAACAAAGCCTGCAAGGAGGCCGTCACAAACAAAAGAACAGCAAGACACATATCGCTGAATGACAAGAAAAACAAAACAAATTAGAAGAATTAGCACACACAGTTTAAAGAAACTCAGAAATTTATTTGTCATCAAAAACGACAATATATGAAAGACATGGTGAGCGAGATGCAGACATACCATCAAAGTAGGAAAATCAGGAAATTCTATAAAGAACTGCGAACAGTACAGCAAGGATAAAAACAACCTTTGTAGAGCTTGAAATATTCTAACGGGAACATGATAAAGAATGAAGATAAAATATGTATCAGCTATTAAAAATATTTTGGAAAGTTGATAAACTGTGAAGTACCTATAAGTACACTAACATGGGAAGAAATACATTCTTGTGACTCTGATATAGAGGAACCTGACTTAGAAGTCATCGACAGTATCTTGCTTACAAGAGACAACAAAGTAAGTGGACAAGATGGAATTGCTGCAGAATTAAGAATTAAGTCTAAGTCTGCATGAATAGTTATCTCCACTGATACAACACATATCGAGAGAAGAAAGCGTCCATAGGGAAGGGAGAGAATCATTACTGATCCCAATATTCAAGAAATTGGATACTAGCAAAGATAAACATTACAGGGAAATAGCATTTCCCCAATATACTATATATTATACTATTAAATAGTTTAAGACCAAACAGGGATGACTTACTGGGAGATTATCATGCACGTTTCAAGAACAGAACTTAAATTGACAATATATTTTTTCCACTTTGAAGAGGAAAAGATGTACACAAATCTTCAAAGACATTAAATTCAAAAAAGCTTATAACTGCATACATAGAAGCAAATTATGGAAAATTATGTCGACAGAACGAAAGAGACGTGTTTATATGTATATATATATATATATATATCGACATAACGATCAAGATTATATAACCGTTATAGATATGACCATTAGGAAAACAGAAAAGTACAAATATCTAGGCATAACTTTCAACAGAAACAACATCGTAAAAAGGAAAGTAAAAGAAGAGTATAGACATGTAACAAAATATAGTTCGCTTTTCAACACTGGTTAAAATTTAGAATTGTCTCAAATCACCATAGTAATAAAATACACACCTATAATAAGACCAGCCGTATAGAAAAAGTTCAAACATGAATTTAAAAATATAAAGATGAACAACACTTGCAGGTCTTTATGAACACCGTCCTAAGAAAAAAACAAACTAGCTCATATAATATATCTAGAGTTGAGAATGGAGAGCTGGAAAGAACACTGAACTTAGCAGCTTATTTAAAATGACAGAATTATAAAAGTCTTTAAACTGAACAGATTACGTTGGTTGGGTCATGTAGAGAGAGTGCAAACTTATTGCTTGTCATTACATTCTGACTCTGGCGAGAAACAGAAAAGTGTATGGTGTTTACAAGATAGCGGAGAGGCAAAACTGTGATGTAATAGAAGAACAAAGGACAAAGAAATAAATTAACAATCATAATCAATAATTGTAGATCAATTCCGCAGCAGAAACTATCCAAGTATTATCTTACGCTGAAATATATATTTTAATAAAATGTTCACTCAGACTATGACCTTTCCCTTGTTCTCAATAAGCTTTCTCTGAGGTGTCTGATAAGATGCAAAGTGACAAAAAGAAAACGTTAGTGAAAGGAAGATTTAGACCTAGGACAAAACCTTTTGTCTCTGCGCTATGACCTAAAGCCGTCTATCTAGCAATTACATTCGTTTATCTTACGGTCTTTACACCCAGATTATCTACCAGCTCCACTTTTAAGCCAAGAGGAAGAAGGCAGTCTTGATGTATAACGAAAAGGTAATATGTATACCTCGTCAGAATCTTCATTAATTCAACAAGGTAAAGACCTATGATGGACTTTGTCTGTCTCAATAAATTCAACAACGTAAGATCCTATGATGGAGTTTGTCTGTCTCAATAAATTCAGCAAGGTGAGAACCTATGAAGGACTTTGTCTGTCTCCATAAATTCAACAAGGTAAGAACCTATGATGGACATTGTCTGTCTCAATAAATTCAACAAGGTAAGAACCTATGATGGACATTGTCTGTCTCCATAAATTCAACAAGGTAAGAACCCACGATGGACATTGTCTGTCTCCATACATTTAACAAGTAAGAACCTATGATGAACTTTGTCTGTCTCAATAAACTCAACAAGATAAGGACCTATGATGGACTTTGTCTGTCTCCATAAATTAACAAGATAAGGACCTATGATGGACTTTGTCTGTCTCCATAAATTAACAAGATAAGGACCTACGATGGACTTTGTCTGTCTACATAAATTCAACAAGATAAAGACCTATGATGGACTTTGTCTGTCTACATAAATTCAACAAGATAAGGACCTAGGATGGACTTTGTCTGTCTACATAAATTCAACAAGATAAAGACCTATGATGGACTTTGTCTGTCTCCATAAATTAACAAGATAAGGACCTAGGATGGACTTTGTCTGTCTCCATAAATTAACAAGATAAGGACCTAGGATGGACTTTGTCTGTCTCCATAAATACAACAAGATAAGGACCTGCGATGGACTTTGCTTGCCTTGATGTGGTGACGCTTGCAGAGCGAAACAACGTTACCGTCATGATAAAAGGCCAGTATTAGATATTTCTATGTTTATTGTTTATTTTTTAGTTGCAGCAAAACCCTCTGTATTTTCTTTCTTTTAAATTATTTTCAGTTGCCTTCGTAGAATAAACAAAACTTTAGCAGAATATTGATTATAGTTATTCTCTGTCATTGACTGTTTTTTCTGCTTTTTTTCTTTATCTTGCGGACTGACATAATTAGTTTTTCCATTCCTTCTTGTGTTGTGGACAGCAATACTGTGTCATGAGCATATCTAATCTCTGGTATTTCGTAACCTCCAACTGTTATGGCATCGTAATATTCTTTGTCTACATCTTCTCTAACATTCCTCATTATATTTTCAGTATAGAAGTTAAATAAGTAGGGTGACAATATGCACCCCTGACAGACCCCTTGTTTTATGTCAAACCAAGTTGTTGTTTCACCATTTATTCTTACTGCTGCTTGTTGGTCTAAATACAGCAGTGATGTTAATTGTATCAAATGTGTTGGAAATCCCATTTTTTCCATTATTTCCCAAAGTTTCTGGTGTTGTACACAATCAAATGCCTTTGAGTAGTCTATAAAGGATAAATATAGATTCACATTAAACTCCCTGCATTTCTCTATTATTAATCTTAGATTGAATATATGATCTCTTGATCCTCTGCCTTGCCTGAAGCCAGCTTGGACCATATTGACGTATTCTTCTATTTTCTTTCGAAGTCTACCCATTATGATTTTTAACAGAATTTTACTGGCATGACTAATCAGGGCAACAGTTCTGTAGTTGGTGCATAATTTCAGGTTACCCTTTTTTGACAGTGGTATGAATACAGTTCTTTTCCATTCTTTTGGCCAAATACCTGAATGCCATATCTTTTTACATAGTGCATGATAGATTGTTGCACACTCCTTTCCTCCTGCTTTAATAGATTCAGCGGTTATCTCATCACATCCTGGTGATTTACCATTTTTCAGACTCTTTATTGCCCATAAAACTTCTTCCATTGTCGGCTCGGGTTCTTTCTCCTCCAATAATAATTCACACTGTTGATTTCTGCTTCCACAGTCGGTTGTTTCATACATTCTTTTGCAATATTCCTTCCATCTTTCCAGAATTTCCTCTGTCTCTGTCAGGGTATTCCCCATCTCATCACAAATTACATTTAGCTTAGGTGTGACATTTCTCGTCAATGTCTTCATTTCTTTAAACATTTCACTATCTCTTCCACATCTCTGATGTTCTTCTATTCTTTCACAACAATCTTGTATGTATTGTTTTTTGTCTTTTCTTATGGTTCTTCGTACTTCTTTTGTTAAAGTTTTATATTTATCTTTGTTGTTGTTTGTCACTCTCCATTGCGTCTTCATTTCTCTACATTGTTTTATCAGTTCTAGTGTACCTGCTGTGATCCATCTATTCTTTTGTGTTTTCTTTACTGGAACCATGTCTTTAGCTGTTGTTACTAAGATATCTTTGGCCTGCGTAGCCAATTCATCTGGTGTCATCTCTTCCTGTACAGCCATCAGGATTTCGAAACGGTTCTTCACTTCTATACCGTATTGTTCTGGTATATTTGTAAGGTCAAAGCGGAGTGGTCTTGATCCCATAACTATTTTTTTATCTTTATCTTCATGTCTGCTATTAATAACTCATGGTCCGTGTCACAATAAGCACTTGGTAAAGTTTTTGCTGATGTTATGCTTGACCTCCACCTTCTCTGCACTAAAATGTAATCTATTTGATTCCTGGTTTTCCCATCAGGTGATGTCCATGTGTAAAGTCTTCTTGGATGTTGTTTAAAAAGTGTGTTAGCGATCATTAGCTCATTTTCCATACAAAACGCCATTAGATTGTCACCTGCCTCATTTCTGTGTCCTATGCTAAATTTCCCTACAACTTGTCCTTCATCTTCTGCTCTTTCTGTACCAATTTTTGCATTAAAATCACCCATTATAAATACAATATCATTTTTCCGTACCTGGTCCATTGTCGTCTGCAGTGTGTTATAAAAATGTTCTACTTCATCTTCTTCTGCTGCTGATGTAGGTGCATATACCTGGATGACTGTTACATTTCTAGGAATGCCCTTAAGTCTGATTGTTAGGATTCTATCACTTACTGGATTGTAGCCTAGTAATGCTTTTGATGTTGATTTGTCCAAATAAAAAGCCACTCCATTCTTTCCTCCTACTTCTCCGCCAGAATATATAAATATTATCATTCTCGCTCTTAAAGTGTCCTGATCCTTTCCATCGATGTTCGCAGATTCCCAAAATGTGTATCCGCGTTCTTTTCATCTCGTCACCTATTACTTGATATTTTCCCTCATACATACTTCTTACATTCCATGTTCCTACTCTTATTTTTCTTTTTAGTTTGATACAGGGGTTTTCCTTGGTAACACCGTCAGGATTTTGTCCGTCATCACAATTACTAGTACCGACCTCTGCCTCACACTCTTCCCCAGTAATAAAATACACACCTATAATAAGACCAGCCGTATAGAAAAACTTCAAACATGAATTAAAAAATATAAAGATGAACAACACTTGCAGGTCTTTATGAACAACATCCTAAGAAAAAAAATAGCTCATAAAATATATCTAGAGTTGATAATGGAAAGAACACTGAACTTAGCAGCTTATTTAAAATGACGGAGTTATAAAAGTCTTTAAACTGAACAGATTACGTTGGTTGTGTCATGTAGAGAGAGTGCAAACTTAATACTTGTCATTACATTCTGTCTCTGGCGAGAAACAGAAGAAAGTGTATGGTATTTACTAGATGGCGGAGTGGCAAAACTGTGATGTAATAGAAGAACAAAGGACAAAGAAATAAATTAACAATCATAATCAATAATTGTAGATCAATTCCACAGCAGAAACTGTCCAAGTAATATCTTACGCTGAAATCTATTTTTTAATAAAATGTTCACTCAGAACGTGACCTTTGCCTTGTTCTAAATAAGCTTTCTCTGAGGTATCTGATGAGATGCAATGTGACAAAAAAAAAACGTTAGTGAAAGGAAGATTTAGACCTAAGACAAAACCTTTTGTCTCTACCCTATGATTTAAAGCCGTCTATCTAGCAATTACATTCGTTTATCTTACGGTCGTTACACCCAGATTATCTGCCAGCTCCACTTTTAAACCAAGAGGAGGAAGGCAGTTTTGATGTATAACGAAAAGGTACTATGTTGACCTTGTCAGAATCTTCATTAATTCAACTAGGTAAGGACCTATGATGGACTTTGTCTGTCCCATAAATTCAACAAGATAAGGATATACAATGCCTTGATGTGGTGACGCTTGCAGAGCGAAACAACATTACCATCACGACATCAGAAGAATGACAAAACCTCTCAACGTCATGGCTGCTCTGTAGATTGCTGTGCAGGAATAATGTCGGATCTTACGTGCTTTTATCTTTTAAAGGGCTGGTGTTTTTTTATTTTAAGATCATAATTTAAAATTGCAAATTAAATGCAAATAAAAAAAAACAACAATATTTCACGATTATGAAATTTGTCCGCCCAAATAAATAAAAATCATTTTATACTTCAAGTGCATATTCCCTACAGCGATATTAAAAAAAAACACTGAATAATTTTTCGATACATTATGCGAAGTATATGTTAATATACAACAAAGATTCCTCAAGAGAATGTACTTATTAGACAGACAGAAGAAGTTCATTTTGAAACTTATGAAATATTGTTCAACCCTCAGTTGTACGGCAAAATGTTGTTTTTGTCAACCGGTTATTCCCACATATCCGCGGCCATTAGGTCCAATGCGTCAAATGAATGCTTGTAACCGCGGATATTTTAGAACCCCAAATAGTTTTATTTTATATTGAAAAAAAAATGTATATATATATATATATATATATATATATATATACACACACAAGAGGGGAAGTTACTAAGTAACTCGCAAATTGAAGTATTTTATCAGTGGCAATTATTAGGTATTATTGAAATATATCATTAGATAGTACCTTCATCCAACGTTATAATAGTTGTATGTAGGGTGCGATGGGAGTTACATGCGTATGCGCATAGCAATAAGAAAATGGCTACAAAACTGTTAGCGTGTACCAAAGAAGAACAGAGAATTGTAGTGCGATTTTTGTTGGCTAAAGGACATTCAGTTGAGGACATTCATAAGGAATTGATTACAGTTTATGCTGAAAAGTGTTTATTACGTAAAGCGTGCTTCAATGCAATGAACACATCCGTCATCGCCATGCGAAAAATAATTCAGTATTATGCCTTCTGTAGGGAAGGTTATGATGACAGTGTTGTGGGATTATCTAGGGGAGTTGTTAACCAAGTTCCAGAATATGGTGACAGTGTGAATTCTGCATCGTACTGTGAAGTTCTGTCGATGTTACAGGATGCAGTTCGAAGAAAACGTCCTGGTCTGATGACTAGAGGTGTGCTTCTCCTTCAAGACAATGCCAGACCACATACGGCTCGGTTAACCCAAGAGAAAATTACACAGTTGGGTTGGGAAGTTCTTGAACATCCGCCCTATAGTCCTCACTTAGCTCCAAGTGATTTTCACCTGTTTGGTCCATTGAAAAACCACCTTCGAGGGAGAAGATTCTCAAGTGAGAAGAGGTGGAAACAGAAGTAAAAGAATTGACCAGAAAACGGATTCACTATTTTTACGCCAAGGGTATTGCATCACTGATTACACGATGGGACAGATGTATCAATGTTGGTGACGATTACGTTGAGAAATAGGGGAATAATGTAGGATCAACATTTTTAAAGTTTTCAAATTACTGGCGCATTTAATCTTTTGTAACAGGCATTCAACGTAAAATTCAAATATTTTGCACAGTAAATCACTATATTATCATATCCTTTATATCCTCTTCCATATTGTCCCTCAGTCTGCCTTGCTCGACCTCTTGAACTTGGTCTTGTTTCCTTCCCCTCTTATACATAAATCGTTTTAATCTATCATTCATTATACATGATCCAACCGACGTAATCTGTTCTGTTACTAGATTTTATTACTCGCTGTGTTTTAAAGACTTATAACAGTGTCAAGGTATGAACTATTATTCTCGATGACTGATAGTAGAAGTGTTCTTTGGTTCTCTGATCATAGCACATCGATGTTTCACAAATATTACAACATTCGCTAAACCACAGCAAGTCCGATGAAATGTTCTCTACAGACTTCATTTAATTCTGGCAGATAAGATATTCCACTTAGAATGCACAGAATCTCTTGTACTAAGATGTAATATCACATACTCTTGGTTAATTTCGTTGTTGAAGCACATCAGTATCAAACTATCACACTCTACATGCAGCATTTCTCCATGTTCTCCTATTTCACAATAATCTACACATTTGATAAGAGGAGAATTCTAAACTCTGTACTATATTCCATCTGAAATATGTGGTCAATTTGTTAAACGAATAAAGCACTGTACTCGAACTTTCAAAGTCATAAATATTCATATCATTTGAATCACTTGAAACACAGATTCAATCTGTCCTAAAACTGCTTCTTCAAAACTGCTTTTCCTGAGTATCCATTGCTCTAATTGTCCATCTATTCCAACTGTCGTTACCTACGTCTTCTTTCTCTCGTGTCTTCTCTGGTGTGTCTTACTTCTCTTCTTCTCTTGTCTGGACCGGTCTCAGTTCACTGACCGTCCTTGTACTTCTGTCTTCGGGGTTCCGTCCTCGGTCTCCTCTCGTCTACTTCTTCCTTGTTCCCCCTCTACTTGGTTCCTCTTCTTTCTTCGTTCTGTTCCCCTTCATACTTCTCCGTTCACCTTTTTATCTTCAAGTGTAGTTTGGTGGATTAACCAATACGTATTTTGGCTCCATCCTTCAGATGTCCACTGGTTCCCATGAGCGTTCTGATTGTCCGTCATTCAAATTGCTCCGTTGCTTATATGTCGTAAGTCAATTGTCCAATAAGCCACACCTTAAATATTTAATTGGTCAGCTGGCCCAGTTGGTCACTCTATTTAAAAACCCGTGTACAACCGCGTGTCAAGTGTCAACTCCGTCTATACAACGTGTTATTTACCTAAGACATTATCTTGCTATTTCGTGTCGGAGGTTTATTGTGTCCTCCCTTTTCAGTGTCTCTGTCTTTTCTATTTGTCTTTTGTATTTTGTTTACTCGTGTCAACGTCCAGTCACTGCTTTGTTATCACAGGACCATCCTACTTTCTTCTTTTGTCTGGACCCACGTCAGCGTCACTGTTTACTTTTGTCAGCATCTTATTCTAGTGTCATGGAAGTTCTATACCATTCTCTTCCTTTTTTCAACCTACTTTTCTCTGTCGCTATTTGATCTTACTATTTTCTTTACTGCATATTTCCATAACCATATTCATTAATAATAATAATAATAATAAAAACAATATTCAGAACTAATGGATGTTCCTCTGGAACAGCCTCGTCCAGTATGGCAGCTCACGAGCCACAGGTGAGGCCAGATCGTCATCAAGCTACTGGTGGCAAAACTAACAAGTTCAAAATAGCAACATGGAATGTTAGAACTTTATTCCAGGCTGGAAAATTAGAAAATGTAAAGATGGAAATGGAAAGGATGAAGATCAACATATTAGGAATGAGTGAAGTTAGATGGACAGGTGCAGGGAAGATAAACTCAGATAAATATACAATAATATATTCAGGAAGTGAGAAACATGAACGAGGAGTAGGAATTATATTTGATGAACAAACGGCAAGGACAATTGTAGAATATTTGAACATCTCGGACCGAGTCCTGCTAGCCCAACTGAAAGGACAACCAATAAACATAAATATTATACAAATGTACGCTCCAACATCTGAAAGTTCTGAAGAAGATGTAAAGTTATTTTCTAATGACATAGAGACAGCACTAAAACACACAAAGTCACATGAAGTTACCATAGTCATGGAAGATTTTAATGCCAAAGTTGGTAAAGTAAGAACTTCAGACATCGTTGGTGACAAATGGACTGGGGGAGATGAATGACAGAGGTTATAAATTAATTGAATGGGCAAGAATACACAGCACGGTTGTAGGAAACAACTGGTTTAAACAAATTCCTCGAAGACTGGCAACGCGGTGCAGCCCATACAAAAAGGATTTTAACCAGATAGACTACATATCAACCATAAACGATTCCGCAATGCATTACTGACAACAAAAATCATGCCAGGAGCTGACTGCAATAGTGACCATGATCCACTCTGTGGAAAAGTTAGAATACAACTAAAGAAAGCAGGCAGAAAAGTGAGAAACATCAAACTGAATACAGAACTTCTTAAAAATGACCAATAACTGCGAGAACAATACAAAGTTATTATAACAAATAGATACAATGCAATAGGAAAGATAAATAGTATAGATGAACAATGGAAAATGTTAAGAGATTCTATCCATTAAACTGTTAAGGAGATAATACCACCAAAAAAAGAAGCCTCTAAAAATAAATGAATGACAGACGACATCTTAGGACTGATGGACAAGAGGAGGAGTAAAAATAGTGAGGAAAAATATAGCAAGATAAATAAAGAAATAAGACGCAAATGCAGAGAAGCAAAAGAAGTGTGGTTAAATGAACAGTGCAGACAGATAGAGGACTCTCATAATAAAGACAGCAAAAACATGCACAAACGAATTAATGAACTCACAGGCAGGAAAACAAAATATACCACAGGATGCCTGAAATCGAAAGAAGGTAAAATGTTAATGGGAAAAGAAGACACTGTGGACAGGAGGACAGAGTATATCAGTGAGCTATATGGAGGAGAAAGACCAGAATTAACACCAGATACTGAAAACTGTGAGGGACCACCAATACTTGAAGATGAAATCATAGATGCCATCAAACACATGAAGAAAGGATAAGCGACTGGGCCTAATAATATAACAATAGAGAAATAGAGGCACTAGAGGAGACAGTAATAAAAATAATAACCAAGTTACTGAATGACATTTACAACAGTGGTTATATTCCCAGTGACCTGATTAAATCCATGTGTATAGCACTACCAAAGAAACCAGGTGCAAAGGAATGTGACGACTACCGGACTATCAGCCTCTCATGTCACATAACGAAGCTACTTCTGAGAATAATTATGAGAAGAACAAGGAAAAAGATAAAAATGGAAATAGCAGATGAACAGTTTGGATTTGTTGAATGCCATTTATGCTTTACGAACACTAACAGAAAGAGCTTTAGAAGTACAGAAAGATCTCTACTTATGCTTCATTGATTACACCAAGGCATTTGACAAGGTGAAACATAATGACATTATTAAAATATTTGAAGACATCAATACAGACGGCAAAGACCCGAGGATTGTAAAACATCTATACTGGCAGCAAGAAGCAGCAGTTCGAGTAGAAAATAGGATTGGAAAATATCAACCTATAAAACAAGGGGTGCGACAAGGATGTGTACTATCTCCAGACCTTTTTTCTATTTATAGCGAGATTATTCTAAAAACAATCATCACAGAACCAGGCATAAAAATTGGAGGATGCAATATTAACAACATTCGGTACGCTGACGACACAGTACTGATAGCTGAGAACCAACAAGACCTGCAAAATCTCTTGGATAAAGTCGCCAAAGAAAGTGAACAAAAGGCCTTACTCTGAACATCAAAAAGACAGAGATTATGGTTATATCTAAGAAACAGAATCCACCAGCATGCAGTATTAAATTAAACGGAACTATTTACTAGAGCAAACCAGGCTTTTGCAATGCTGCAGAATATATGGAAATCCAAAAAAATAAGCATAAATATGAAAATCGGGATATTTAAGAGTAATGTTCTAAGTGTACTACTCTATGGAAGTGAATGCTGTAAATCACCAAAACCATAGAAAACAAGTTGAATTCTTTCCAGACTAAATGTTTACGAAGAATTAGAAAAATATTTTGGCCAAACACTATAAGAAATAACATCTTATTAGCAGAAATGCAGATGAAACCACTGACAACAATTATTGAGGAAAGACGCTGGCGATGGTTGGGACATGTGCTCCGAATGACTGACAACTCACTACCAAAAATAGCACTAAGATGGACACCACAGGGGAGCAGAAGTAAGGGTAGACCAAAAGAGACATGGAGAAGAACAACAGAAAGGATGTTGAGCAATAGAGGGCTCACCTGGGCAAGAGCAGAAAAAAGGCGAAGGACAGGCATTTGTGGAAAACCCTTGCGGAAGCCCCATGCGCCCTGAGCACTTAAGGTTCAGAGAGAGAGAGAGAGAGAGAGAGAGAGAGTAATAACTTCAGTTGGGAAATGCAGAACAGAAATTAGGAACAGAATAGGCCAAGGAAAGACTGCATTTCAGAGAATGAGAAAAATATTAGCTAACACATCTTTATCAATGAATGTTAGAAAACGAGTCCTAAAATGCTATATTGAACCTATCTTGTTATATGGAAGTGAATCATGGACAATAGGCAAGTCTGCACAAAAATCATTAGAAGCAGCAGAAATGTGGTTTATTAGAAGAATGTTGCGATTCCCCTGGACAGCAAAAATAACTAATGAAGAATGTATGAGAAGAGCTGGAGAGACAAAAAACCTTGTCAAAAAGATAGAGAGACAATGTACTTTCATAAGACATGCAATGAGAAGAGGGTGCATTGAAAATATCGTAACAACAGGAAAAATAAAAGGAAGAAGATCAAGAGGAAGACCAAGAGAAATGATACTGGACAGTCTGACGGGATGGTGTGAGAGGAGATCACCAACTGAACTGATGGCCTGCATGAAGGATCGGGTACTCTAGAGATGCACAATAGCCAACGCCATTCGTCAAGGCACATGATGATGATGATGACCAGCAATATCCGTTACTTACAAGGCTATGCTACAGAAGCTTTTTCTAGCTCTCCATTCTCCACTGTTGATACACTTTATTGGGCCAAAGATTTTTCTTAGTGTCATATTCTCGAAGACTTACAATTGTTGTTTGTCTTTTTTTGTTGTACTTCACATTTCTGATCCATACATGATACTGATCTTATTTTACATGTGTAGACTTTTCGCTTTGTGTTTTGGGACAAGATTTTAGATTTTAACAGGTGTTGCGAGACAAAGTATATTGTGTTTCCTGTCTGTACTCTACTTTTAATTTCCTTATACACGACCGGAACATTTCTATCGACAATAAAATAAACAGAGTGAACAGAAAAGTTTTGTTGTTCGTTGATAACTGTCTGGGGCATGTTGACGTCACCAATGTGGTCTCCATAAAGCTTGTTTTCCTGGCGCCTAACACAACCAGCGTGCTGCAGCTGTACGTCCAAGGTATCATTTACACCTTCAAGCAACAGTACAGAAAGTGAATAACGCGTCATGTGCTGAGTGCTGTGGAACAAAAGCGTGTCGTCAAGTTCGACATCAAGACATCGATTAATTTTATGCATGCTGGAAGAAACGCATCTGACAGTCAGCGAATGTGATTTGCTTTACTAATCACATTTTTACTTTCTTACTCGAGCCAGTGATCAATAGAAACTCCTGAGATATTTGTGACTTTACCCTGGACTTGATCACAGAAGAAGAGTGGGCAGCAATTTCTGATGGGTGTGCTACGTTTGATCATTTCATTTCAACTGACGACGGTTGGCTGGGGACTGAAATGCATTCAGTCAAAGAGAGCATGGTTAGCTGCAGTAAAAGTAAGGCAGACAGCCAGGCTGAGGATAGAACTGATGATGTCAGTGAGTCTGACAGGGACCAGACGCCCATCAAACCTATTTCTTACGCTCAGTCTGTGAGAGCTTTAGAAACTGTGCTTGTTTATTTTCTTTATGACTGACATGACGCAGGACATTTTTAATTCTGTAATGTAGGAAGTTTTTAATCCTGTGACGCGGGACGTTTGTGAGGCTGTGACGCAGGAAGTTTTTAATGCTGCGACACAGGGCATTTTGAATGCTGTGACGCAGGACGTTTTTAATGGTGTAGCTAGCTTAAGTGACTTTTCATTAATAGAACAATTATTATTATAGAAGGCAAACTCACATTTGTACTACTTCTGCTGAAAGTCAGATGCTGATTGATTTTAGTGTTAACTATGCTGTAATTTAATAACTAAGATTGTGATTAATAAATTTTGTGTCGGCTAAGGATAGCTTCAGTTGTTTGTTACGTGTTTAATGTAGCAAATGTGGGACACACTTATCCTGGTGCAGATAGAACACTTGTAATGGCCACCTCTTAATGTCACCAAATTTTGACGCTCCCACGATGTGACATTAAGAGAGCTCGAATGTATATAAAATACATTAAATACTCATATAAAACACATTAAATACTCATATAAAACACAATTAATAATGGATAGAAAGGAATTAATATACAAATAGAATAATAATGTTTTTAAAATAAATAATCTTCATGAATCCTCTGAAATCCCAATGAAGCATCATTCATTAAGCTTTCCATGTCATTGCGACTCATTGCTGCAAACAAGATTTGCCTCCATTCTTCTCTTTTCTTGTTCTTCTTCTTCTTCAAACTGTCCACTCCGAAGACTCGCAGTTCTTCCTCCAGGTTGTCACGTCAACGTTGACTCGGTCTGCTTCTTGGTCTGTCTCTGTTAATTACTTAGATATAAGACTTTTTTGTCTGTCTACTCTCGTTCGTCCTCTCATTTGTTGTTTTTCATAAAGGTAGTTATAAGTGGAGACCGGAATAGCGTGTTTATGTCTTTGTTATTTTTTTTTAGTTTACATTTTTGTGATATAGGATCTTTAACTAGTCCAACCATTTTCAAGATTCTGTTTTCCAAGATCTGTAGCTGTGTTTCATTTTGTTTTGCTGTGCTCCATTTTCTGATCCGTATAAGACAACTGATCTAATCTGTGTCTTGTATATATTTAGTGTGGTGTTGTGGACAGGATTTCTCATGCAATACTACATTACTATCTAATTCGAAATCTACACAAGAATAATATTTCGTGGGTCAACTATCCATTATACAGTTCTCATCCACTTTCTACATTTGAACTACAATACGTTCAATCAATTTTTAGCATTCTTCTCAGTCTATCTTACTTGTAGATCTCTAGCGAGATATGTGTGACTCAGTATCCTTATCTCTGTCTCTGTATCTGATCTTATATCGCTCCTAAACTCCTTCTCTAACTGCTCCTCTCTAACTATTTCTCTAACTGCTTCTCTCTAACTACTTCTCTAACTGCTTCTCTCTAACTACTTCTCTAACTGCTTCTCTATAACTGCTTCTCTAACTGCTTCTCTCATTTGTTTTAAAATTAACTTTATTGTTAAGAAAACGGATACATGATATTGTCTCAAACATGAACATGTAAATAACGTTTATAATCAACAACTTGTTATGAAGATGAAGGTGATGTGCAATGAGTTTTACAATGTCATGATAGACATTTTTGTGTCTAGGGGACTAATCAATGTTGATAAGAGCAGGGACTGGTTGTCGCCGAAGGTTGTAGCCGGAGGCGGTGGCCACACCTAAAGAAATGGCCTGCGATTGAGAGACGGCAGAGGAAGACCGTCAGAAGAAATCAGAAGACAGACAAGAGAAGAAAGTGGACGAGACGATATAAAATCAGAAGTAATGTTATACGGAAGATGGTTTTCAAGGGATTTAAGTGATTACGAGGAATTGACACTTATGAAACTTTGAGTACAGTGGTTATAGACGAGAAACTAATTGACCACGTGTTGCACAACTGATATAATACTGAGATAGGAAAATGTTTTCTTATCAAGTGTAGTATAATCTGAATTTGAATGCTGCATGTAGAATATGACAGAGTTCGATATTGTGAACAAATGGTTATATGTTTCATTCTGAGTGACGCAATCAGCTATACATCTTGAACTTATTTGTGAGAAAAACATATGAATTCTGTAGAGAACATTTCATCGGACCTGATTTAGTGAAGTATAATATTTGTAAAACATCGATGTGTTATTCTCAAAGATGGCGTAACTATGATATATGTAGAGAGTGTTAATACATGGATGTAAAATGATGTGTTGACTTTGTAATACGTATATCATGTTGATGTGATGTATGAATGTGTGTGAAATGCTGAATTAACTGCCATTTGGTATCCTTGGAGGGGAGAATCTGTGTTGGCGGTCATGGGGGTCTCGAGATCTTGGCCCTGCAGTATGGTAGTACATGCCAAGGGAATGCCTGAAAAGCTAGGTTGGTCTTTATTTTCCAAATTAATTATCCACAAAATGTAGATTTAGCAGCAGCTAAGTTTACAGTAGAGGGAGGATTTTTACTGTGTATATCAGTTGTGGGAAGACACAGGTGTTGACTGCGACACTTCTGCCCAATAAGGTAGTGGTTTTATATTTGTATACGAGGGGAAGTCACTAAGTAACTCGCAAATGCCTGTTACAAACAAAAACTAAATGCAACATGGCGTAAAAATCGTGAGTCCGATTTCTGATCAATTTTTTTTTTCCTTCTGTTTCCACCTCTTCGTCACTCGAGAATCTTCTCCCTCGAAGGTGATTTTTCAATGGACCAAACAGGTGAAAACCACTTGGAGCTAAGTGAGGACTATAGGGCTTCTCAAACCAACTGGCTAATTTTCTTTTGAAGCCGTATGTGGTCTGGCATTGTCATGAATATATCTGCTTCTCATTTTTACGACATATACAGTGTTTTGTTTAGTTTAGGTTGAATGTCTGAATAGGTGGCTGCTTCTCTTTTTTTATGACACATATGGAGATATTGTTAGATATTTGGATTTTTATAACTAGATATTGCATGAGACAACTACAGAGAATGTTTAACAAGATTTGGAAAGAAGAAAAGGTCCCTTCTAATTGGAAGAAGGGAATCATTGTTAAAATACCAAAAAAGGGCAACCTTAGTGACTGTAACAACTGGAGAGGAGTAACCTTAATATCAGTTATGTCAAAAGTATTTTGCAAGGTCATTTTGAATAGACTCAAAGATATAGTGGATACTGCAATGAGAGAAGAACAAGCAGGATTTCGAAAAGGGAGAAGCTGTCTCGACCAGATCTTTACTCTCAGAATAATACTTGAAGAACATATTGAAAAGCAAAAACCATTAATACTGAATTTCATAGATTTTAAGAAGGCATTTGATAGCATACACAGAGATTCATTATGGAGAATTTTATGTCTATATGGAATACCATCTAAAATTGTCAACATCATTAAGGACTTATACAATGGATATGGTTGTGCAGTCAAGACAGAAGAAGGGATGAGTGAATGGTTCCAGATTGAAACAGGCGTGAAACAAGGATGTATACTGTCTCCTTTACTTTTTGGGATTACAATCGACTTCATAATGACAAAATGCTGCACAGGTAACACAGGTATTGACTGGGTACATGGGACCCAACTAGAAGATCTTGATTTTGCTGATGACATAACTCTTATCAGTAAAATGTGAATTCCATGCAAGAAAAAACAGATAGCCTATCTTCACTGGCTAGCAAAATAGGACTTGAAATTAACAAGGACAAAACAAAGATAATGAAAATTCCCATCAATCAAAATGGAAAAATACACATAGAAGGGACAGATATTGAAGAAGTCAATCAATTTGCATACCTTGGCAGCTACATAGACAAGGATGGTGACACTAGAAAGGAAGTTAGGATCAGAATTGCAAAAGCAGCATCAATCTTCAAGAATCTTGAGAACATATGGAATTCAAAAGTTATAAGCACAAAAACCAAGTTAAGACTATTCAATTCAAATGTAATATCCACCCTCATTTATGCATGCGAAAGCTGGAAAACAACTAAAGAAATAGAAAAGAAATTAGACTCTTTTGAAAACAAATGCCTAAGGAAAATACTCGGCATCAAGTGGAATGAATTCAAGAACAATGCAGAGATAAGACAGATGACTGAACAACAACCAGTCTCAAGGGTGATCAGGAAAAGGAGATGGACATATGTTGGTCACTTGATGAGAAGAAATGATCAGAGAATCCCAAAACAAGCTATCAAGTGGAACACAACAGGCCGAAGAAAAAGGGGCAGACCGCGTGAAACTCTAAAGAGGACATTATTAAGAGAGGCCAAGTTAACAGGCATAACATCCTTTGATGAGATTGAAAGACTCGCCGAAGACAGGAAAAATTGGCGAACTACTTTGCGAGCCCTATGTGACGTCTAACGGCACGGGAAGGATATAAGATATAAGATAAGATTGTCTTGCACGAGGTTAGTATGCTACTGCGGTGAGCATGTTCATTCGTGTATGTATGTATATATGTAAGTATGTATGTATGTATGCATGTCTGCTGCTTGTATGTGTGTATGTATGTATGTATGTGTGCATGTATGTATGTATGTATTCATGTATGTATTCATGTATGTATGTATGTATACATGTATTTATGTATGCATAAAAAGTATTAGTACGATACACGTGTTTAAAGAAGTGTTCCAGCCACACAGTATAAGAAATCACATGTTATTAAGGATGACATACATGATATTCTCTTCTATACTGACTTAAAGGAGGAGGTGGCCACGCCCTGTGCATATAATGAAAATGACAGACGAATCCTTACCACGAACGCCTTCGAAGTGGACTCCACTGAGTAAAATAAGTAAAATATGGCACATAGAGACATAGAGACAGAGAGACATAGAGACATAGAGACATAGAGACATGGAGACATAGAGACATGGAGACATAGAGACATAGAGACATGGAGACATAGAGACAGAGACATGGAGACATGGAGACATAAAGACATAGAGACATGGAGACATAGAGACAGAGACATGGAGACATGGAGACATAGAGACATAGAGACATGGAGACATAGAGACATGGAGACATGGAAACATGGAAACATAGAGACATGGAGACATAGAGACATGGAGACATGGAGACACAGAGACATACAGAGAACAAAAAATCCTAACACGGGAGACAACCAAGAATAAAAATCAGCAACTAAAGTGGAAATTGTCTTATTCATACATTTGGTATACTTGTACGTCAATGCAGGATTTTTCCATCAGCTACGAGGTTTTAGAAAATCTTGCAAAAGACAAAGTCATGTGGAGAGTGACTGCATTAGGGCACACCATCGTTTGAGGAGGACATGAGGACCAGACTTGAGATTAGAAGACACAAAGAGAATGAAACTGAGCTGCTAAACAACCATTGCTTGGTGTTACTAAGGCCAGATATGCAAATCCAAGATTGGCAGAGCTGGCCATGACAGGAGCTGCAAAGATGATGCTTGGCAAAACTGAGAACTGCTGGTACCTGACTCTTTCAAAACTAACTGTTTAGATGAAAAGTGCCAATATACACAATAGCTGCTTGTGCATTACAAAGCACTAATTAATTAACAGTTGTTCGATATCTTTTTTTTTGTTTTAACGGCCAGTATTTGTCTTCCCTTAATCAAAATGATACGGTTGGCCTTTCGGCTACTCTGATATACTCTCCATACTAGTGGAGTAGCTAGTGTCAGACACGGATTCACTCATTCTTGTAACAATTCACAGAGCTCGGGGATTCTGCTTTCAGGTGCCACCCAACAACTGTCGAGACCCGCGAGTTGGCATTATCAAAGAACGCCTGTGTATCAGTTTCTTTTTTTTATTCTCATGTGCAGTCATGATACCCACAGCTGGGTGCATTGTAGTGTTGTTCCATTGAGAATTTGTAAGCTAGTTATAAGATGGATTTATTGTTCATCAGTTGTAAAACAATTTCCACAGTGGATTATCATCAAGTGTAATTTATATTTGTATGTTCATTCATTCATTTGCATGTCTCTTGCGGAACTGTGCCTTACTAACAGCATTTCTGTAGGCCTCTCGGTTGTGAGCAAGAGGGCTTCCTGTTGATGCATCTATTTGCAGATCATCAACGACATCTTGCAACCATCTTCGCCTTGGTCTTCCTATCTTTCTTTTTCCCATTATGTACCCTTCCAAGATGGTCTTCTCTAGATTATCATGACGTTTAATTTGAAGAAAATATTTAAGTTTTCTCTCTTTAATCCTCTTGCTAACGAACTTTCTTCAATATTAAATTCTTGTAGTATGCATATATTTGTTCTTTTTTGTGTCCATGATATTTGAAGAACTCTTCTGTAGCATTTACATTCAAAGACATTTATGCGTTTCTCATCACACTGTTGATTTCCGCTTACAATGTCGGTTGTATCATACATTCCTCTGCAATATTCCTTCCATCTTTCTAGAATATCCTCTGTCTCTGTCAAGGTATTCTCCATCCTGTCACAAATTACATTTATCTTAGGTGTGACATTTCTCGTCAATGTCTTCATTTCTTTAAACATTTCACTATCTCTTCCACACTTATGATGTTCTTCAATTCTTTCACAACAATCTTGTATGGTATTGTTTTTGTCTTTTCTTATGTTGCTTCTTACTTCTTTTGTTAAAGATTTATATTACTCTTTGTTGTTGTTTGTCACTTTCCATTGCAACCTCATTTCTCTACGTTGTTTTATCATTTCTAGTGTGCCTACTGTAATCCATCCATTCTTTTGTGTTTTCTTTGCTTGAACCATGTCTTTAGATGTTGAAATTAATATATTTTTGGCCTGTGTAGCCAGTTCATCTGGTGTCATCTCCTCCTGTACAGCCATCAGGATTTCGAAACGGTTCTTCACTTCTATACCGTATTGTTCTGGTATATTTGTAAGATCAAAGCGGAGTGGTCTTGATCCCGTAACTGTCTTTTTTATCTTTATCTTCATGTCTGCTATTAATAACTCATGGTCCGTGTCACAATCAGCACCTAGTAAAGTATTTGCTGATGTTATACTTGATCTCCACCTTATTTGCACCAAAATGTAATCTATTTGATTCTTGGTTTTCCCATCAGGTGATGTCTATGTGTAAAGTCTTCTTGGATGTTGTTTGAAAAGGGCAAAACGCCATTAGATTATTGTCACCTACCTCATGTCTCTGTCCTATGCTAAATTTCCCTACAACACATTCTTCGTCTTCTACTCTTTCTGTCCCAATCTCTGCATTAAAATCTCCCATTATTGTATATAATTTATTTGCATGTAATTTGCGCTATTGTTTCTTGTCCTTGTACTTGAACACTGATATTTTTCTGTATAACTGGCCCGTCCAACTTCAGTCACCTCAAGGGCCGCAGCAGCATGCGGAAAGCGAGGTGGTGGGCCCGTATAAATCAACTAAGATTTTTCCAACTTACACAAACATTTTAAAAAGGGACGTTTACGAAATAAAGCTCACTTGATTGAATGCAGAAGCCTGGCAGTGTTTGTGGTCACATGACTCGTAACGTTCTCACCAGTTCAGCAGCAAAGACACACAATATTCCTGTGGAAGACAGCACAGGCTGGGCACCCTGACCTGGAAAGTTTGATGTAGGAATCGTTTCGGTTTTTTGGGGGCTTTTAGCATAATTGCATATAAATATTGAGATATATACTTGTACATGGGATGGGATCCAAGTATAAACACGAAATTCATTTATGCTTCACATATACCTCATACAGGTCTAGAATCTCACATACATTGGTAGTAAAATAACAACAGATAGAGACAGCAGTAAATAAGCTGAACAAAGAATAGTAAAAGCCCTACAAGTCTGGGCGCACTCAGCCATATCTGGACATACAAAAAGATAAGCCAGAAAATCGAATGCAGAATATTCAAAAGCAATGTTTTGAAAATAGATGGCTGAAACGTTTAATTTTGCAAAAAGATAGAAAGAATTGAGAAAGTGACCAGAAACGAGAATGGCCGAAAGACAGTTGAGTACCTCTAACTGAAGGACATACAACAATTCAATATTTCGGCAAAAGCCGTTTTCATTTTGTACTGGGCTTTCTTAATAAGAGGAAGGACAAAAGAACTAAGTCTGTATATTTTTCATCTATATTTCGTGTTTTTATCTGTTGTGTTGCTTTTGTATGTGATCCTTGAAAAAGGCTAACTAACTAACCTAACCAACAAACCAACCAAACAACCAATAAACCATCCAACCAACCATCCAACCAACCAACCAGCCAGCCAGCCAGCCAACCAACTAACCAACCAACCAACCAACCAACCAACCGACCAGCCAGCCAGCCAGCCAACCAACCAACCAACCAGCCAGCCAGCCAGCCAACCAATCAACCAACCAACCAACCAACATGAACTGAAAATATCCCATAAAAGAGGATGCAGCAAAATGTCAAATGAAATGATTCCTAATGTCTGCAGTTCCACTGGTCCGCGTTGTCAGACTAGAGCGACTCCCATTTCAAACAGAATAACTTAACAAGATTATACATGCGCTTTCTTCAGTAGGTATTACAACATACTTACAACATATTCATTATCATGAATCCCTAAACTATCCTTCATTTGCGAGACTGGGGTGTCCCTGTTGAAATAAAAATAAATTCTCGAATCGTATACATTTATTTATTTGTCCCCCCCCCCCCCCCCCCATCATGCCCCTAAAGTAACATTAACTGAAATGTTAAACTATTTTTGGTTGCTTTTCTATGAAACTAAACCTTTTTCTGTAAACGAAATTCTGTACTTAAACCATAAATAAACTGAACAAGTAAAAGCAACACGAACAAGCGAGGAGATAAAGCGGGCCGTAGATATAACTAGCAATGATTTAAACGATGTGATTGTAATGAAGTCTTGCCCTGTCAATTTCGCCGGCCGAACTTATGTTGAAAATGATAAACTATTTTTTTACTGTGAGATTCGAGACTTTGCTGTTATACAGCGATTTGTCCTTCATAATTTAACTTTCAACTTTTAATAAACCATTTTATCATATGAACACACTAATAATTAGCGTATAAGTTTATAAAACTAAGTATACAACTATACACAAAGCCGCTGCCGTAAAGCTGTGGTAACAAAAAATGTATAAAATAAGAAAAAAGTAGGAACGGCTTTATTAATTAACAAGCACACAGTTGCGACATTTCGGTGTGGACCTTAACATGCAAAAACACACAGGACGAATGTGAATGGCCCCAAGCCACAGAGGCAAAGCCATAAAAAAAATGTCACGACTATGAAATGAGCTGCCTACCTCTTGAGAACCTCCAAATTCAGGAATATGAGGCGCCGGAACAACATGGTTTGAACTCGATATTCAGCTACACCTAACATTCCCCTCTTTCACAATCATAATCCCTCTGCACTAAGTTCCACTCCTTTCTCACTTGTAACACATAGTTCAGAACCTCCTCACAACATCAGATTACAACTCCTCTACTCCAACTCTAATCACCTATACCACCTTCTCCCGGCTAGATGACCCCTGTCTATTTTTACCCATCCTCCCAATCCTTATTTACGAACCACCTATCATACATCACAGGTCTCTATTAAAACATGCTCTACACTCCACTATGCGCACTTCTGAACACAGCCTTTTACAAGTCACGACTAAGTGCCTCATTTATTTTATTCTATTTTTTTCCATTTCTATTTTTTACATGGCATTCATGTGACATAACGAAGCTACTTCTGAGAATAATTATGAGAAGAACAAGGAAAAAGATAAAAATGGAAATAGCAGATGAACAGTTTGACTTTGTTGAAGGAAAGGGAACACACAATGCCATTTATGCTTTACGAACACTAACAGAAAGAGCTTTAGAAGTACAGAAAGATCTCTACTTATGCTTCATTGATTACACCAAGGCATTCGACAAAGTGAAACATAATGAAATTATTAAAATGCTTGAAGACATAAATATAGGCGGCAAAGACCTGAGGATTGTAAAACATCTATACTGGCAGCAATAAAACAGATAAAACAAGGGGAGCGACAAGGATGTGTACTATCTCCAGACCTTTTTTCTTTGTATAGCGAAAATATTCTAAGAACAATCATCACAGAACCAGGCATAAAAATTGGAGGATACAATATTAACAAGCTTCGGTATGCTGACGACACAGTACTGATAGCTGAGAACCAACAAGACCTGCAAAATCTCTTGGATAAAGTGGCCAAAGAAAGTGAACATAAAGGCTTTACTTTGAACATCAAAAAGACAGAGACTATGGTTATATCTAAGAAACAGAATCCACCAACATGCAGTATTAAATTAAACGGATCTATTCTAAAGCAGGTGCAGAAATTCAAATACCTTGGAGCAGTAATAACTTCAGATGGGAAATGCAGAACAGAAATTAGGAACAGAATAGGCCAAGCAAAGACTGCATTTCAGAAAATGAGAAACATATTAGCTAACACATCTTTATCAATGAATGTTAGAAAACGAGTCCTAAAATGCTATATTGAAACAATCTTGTTATATGGAAGTGAATCATGGACAATAGGCAAGTCTGCACAAAAATCATTGGAAGCAGTAGACATGTGGTTTATTAGAAGAATGTTGCGAATACCCTAGACAGCAAAAATAACTAATGAAGAATGTATGAGAAGAGCTGGAGAGACAAAAACCGTGTCAAAAAGATAAGAGAGAGACAATGTACTTTCATAGGACATTCAATGAGAAGAGGGTGCATTGAAAATATTATAACAACAGGAAAAAATATAAGGAAGAATATCAAGAGGAAGATCAATAGAAATGATACTCGACAGTCTGACGGGATGGTGTGAGAGGAGATCACCAACTGAGCTGATGGCCTGCATGAAGGATCGGGTACTCTGGAGAAGCATAATAGCCAACGCCAGTCGGCATGGCACCTGATGATGATGATGATGATTCATATGAATGTATATTTTATCTTCTCTCTCTATTTCTTCATCTTGTGTGTTTTTGAATGATTAAGGTTCACACCGAAACTACGTCACGTGCTCATTAATTAATAAACCTGATCCTACCTTTCTGCCTATGTTTACACATTTTATCATGCAATGACAATTTCAGTAAGGGACGTAATCATTAAAATATGAACTGCATCGGAAAAGAGTGGAGAAATGATAAATGAATTCTTTCATACGTATTTCCTCAGTTACGTCTCTTGAATTACGGTTACCGTTTGGTTTGCCTCAGATAAACAATCAAGGACTGGCTCTCGCAAATTTCATTTTATTTTATTCAGTAATATAACGTTTAGAGAAAAACCTATAATTCCGATGATGTTTTAAAATCGCTATTATCTCCAAGGACTGGCTAGCGTAGCACTCGCCTACCAACCGAATTGTCGAGGGTTCGAATCCCCAGCTGAACGGGATTTTTTTTCCGACGCATATGGCCTCGATGTCGACCTAGCCAAGTAAAATCAGTTTCCCAGAGAAAATCTGGGAAGGAAAGGCAGCGAGGAAAGGAACTGGCCACCCTACCTCACACGCTGATGGCCCAACATAATGAGCTCTCTAACACCATTTGCAATGGAACTACCTTTATTTGATGTGACCACTGCTTGTCTGAACTTGGCAGAGAATGATAGAAAAACACAAGTGAACACTTTTAGAACGTCGGATGAAATACCTTTGCCATGACAACAATGTAAAATTATTAGAGAAAGTGAACAGGAACAGTTCAGTGCACACATATTACAATACCACAAGTTATATCCCTGTTCATGCTTGAAACGTGTGCAGTAAAAGAAGGTAACTTGTATGTCCAACGAAAAAGACGCTGTCCGATTTCGTGTTCAGTGACCCGTAACTGGCATGCTGGCTTCAGGGTTGGCGAGCTATAACTGGTCAAGACACACACTTATTGAAGGAAAATGATGATATTACTGAAGCTGTCAACAAAGGCTTTTATGGACATATACTTAATTTTTAACTAGGCTCAGCTATACGAGAAGAAAAAGCAAGACTTTCCTCTCTCAAATCTGCAAATCTTTTCTTTATCAAGTTCATCAAACAGCAAATGTGACATATCACCTCTAAACATGTGATGATGCCACGTTCTGGACAAGATAGAGATAGTAATGTAGTAGATGTGACATATCACCTCTAAACATGTGATGATGCCACGTTCTGGACAAGATAGAGATAGTAATGTAGTAGATGTGACATATCACCTCTAAACATGTGATGATGCCACGTTCTGGACAAGATAGAGATAGTAATGTAGTAGATGTGACATATCACCTCTAAACATGTGATGATGCCACGCTCTGGACAAGATAGAGATAGTAATGTAGTAGATGTCACATACCACTTCTAAACCTATGATAATGCCACGCCCTGGACAAGATAGAGATAGTAATGTAGTAGATGTGACATATCACCTCTAAACCTCCTCCTTGCCCTGGACAAGATAGAGATAGTAATATAGTAGATGTGACATATCACCTCTAAACCTCCTCCTTGCCCTGGACAAGATAGAGATAGTAATATAGTAGATGTGACATATCACCTCTAAACCTCCTCCTTGCCCTGGACAAGATAGAGATAGTAATGTAGTAGATGTGACATATCACCTCTAAACCTCCTCCTTGCCCTGGACAAGATAGAGATAGTAATATAGTAGATGTGACATATCACCTCTAAACCTCCTCCTTGCCCTGGACAAGATAGAGATAGTAATATAGTAGATGTGACATATCACCTCTAAACCTCCTCCTTGCCCTGGACAAAGTAGAGATACTCACATAGAGGTATTTCATGGCATCAAAAGGTGAGTAGGACAACTTGAGGTAGGGGGTGGGAGGAAGATTCAAAGATGGAGAGGAAAGAAGGTACAGCAGGTAACAAGAAAGGACAGACACCCTTTTTTCACTTTAAATCCTACCGTAATCTTGCTAATCTCAGATAATCTCAAATAAATATGCAATGGATGTCCATGATCAGTTACTTTTTTTCCAAGTTGACTGTAGTCAAAGGCGTTCACATTCAAATAGATACAGGCGTGCGTGTTGTTTATAATAAAGTTGCTGGTAAGTCCAGGTACTGGAGCACTTGACAAATACAACAAGTCTCGGAACCAACTTTTCATGCCTCGCAGTTCTTTTATATTGCTTTATAGAAGTGGTTTTCAAACTTTCTGTCTGGCTTTTGGTCACTTGCCTCGAGGGCTGTAGCTCTTAACAACCCAAACAGTCAATGTTCAATTCTTTGTGATGCCTCTTGCAGCTCTTTTTCCCTCTCGGAAACTTGAGTCTTCTAAACTCCACAGGAAGGTGTATGGGGCAGGCTTTAGTTCCCTAGTTATAACAAAATTTGTGCAAGTTTTATTGTTCCGTGATCTGAAATGGTACTTCCATATTTTGCTTCGCGAGCTTCTCACTTACTCTTGGTTCATGTACCCTAGAGAGAATGATTACCTCTCTCTTCATTCATTCTTTCCATACAGTAAAAACAAATGCATTGTAGCAATTGAAGGTTTGTATATATTGAATACTCAATGGACAAACTTACAACTTTCTTGAGGGCGTACGTATGACCTTTGGATGTCAGACACTCGTGACACAAAGCAGTTCAACAATGGCAATCAAGGTTAATGTGAAAGTAACGGCAAGCTATTCAGTATCAGGGGCGTTGGCTATCATGCTCGTCCACAACTCCCTGCTCCGTGTGCTGGCCTTCTTTGTCCGTGCCATCTAGTTAGTCCGTCCAGCATTTTCTCTCTCTGTGTCTCCCTCGATCTCTTTTGCCTTCTAACTTTCCTGTTGTCACAGTGCATTTTATCTGCCTCGCTGTAGAACGTGTCCTAAGAATTTGGAGCGTCTGTTTCTGATTTCTGTTATTGTTTGTGCAGTTTCTTCAGCCTTTCAGAACTTGCTCGTTTGATTTCTTTGCTGTCCGTGGTATTCATAGCATTCTTCTAAGAAACCACATTTCAGCGGCTTCAAGTCCACGTTAAACTTCATTAAAGACTGACCACGCCTCACAACGTAAAACAAAATTGCCTCGATGCAGCACTGGAGTAGTCTTTTCCTCACTCCTAAATGACAGTGACTAATTACACAGAATGCTCTTCATTTTCTGAAACATTGTAATTTTGACTTTCATTATTCTCCTCCTTGTCTCAGTTAGGCATCTTCCATCTGAGGTGAGTAGTATCCCCAAATATCGAAACTTATCCGCCTGTTTCAGCACTGGCCGTTTACTGTTATGTTACATTCAGGAATCAGTTTTTCTTTTTCTTTGAGATGACCATAACTTCTGTTTTCTTCTTGTTCAAGGTAAGGCCCTTGTTTTTATTTTCTTTTACAGCTATGTTCAGCAGTTCTTGTAGTTCTTTTTCACTGTTTAAGTATCTGAAAATATGTAAACTAATGACATAGGATCAGTCAGCACGTAATATATATCTGACAGCGATCCAGGACAACAAAGAACAATTATATTATCCACACTCAGGACAGAGGACTTTGACAACTCTGCAACGTCACCCCGACGCTCAGGTAAACATAATGTCGCCTCCGTTCTCTTGACGCCAACGGTCAAGGCCGCGAATAACCAAAGCTGGACTGCACTCATCACGTGACCCGTAGTGTGACCGCTTCTCCCCACTCACCCCATCATACAGTGGTGAGAAATGAGAGAAGGGCTTTAACGTTTCAGTTACAGTCTTAACCCTGTCTCTCGCATGTCAGTATTTTATCATCAGCATGTGACAAAGTCCATCATTTTACTTACGCAGAAAAGCATTTGTGCACACATTAAAAAGTACGACAGATAAAGGTGAATTAGTAACAAGCATTTGCTGATAGAAACTACTTCAAATAGCGCCAAGCATTGTGTGCAAGAACCACTTTATTCACAATCAGGTCGATAGATATCAGATGATTTATTTACGTTTCGTTTGAATGTATTCTGTAAGATCTTATCACTAAAATAATGCATCAGGATATACATCTCTGTTCTTTATGACACTGAAATCACATCTCTTTGTTTCGAAAATTCGTTATCTATCTTATATATGAACTTGTATGTCGTTATTACTAGTTACCTAGTTATGCCTTACATAAACTGGGACTTCTTTTTCAGCTGCATACAGCATTCATAATTTCTTACTTCATGTTTAAGGTACTCCATGACTTTAGAGAAAGTTTTTTTTTTCAAAAATCATTTCCCTATACCCACTAAAACCTATAGTTTCTGATATACGTGTATGTCCTACACAAAAAATGTCTGTTACAACCTGTCAGGTTTATACATACAAGTGGTCTGGGTGCGGGGAACGGATATGTTCTGATAAAATGTACTCAGTTTTATAGCATGGTCAGAAGGATTCAACAGGAAAGAGATTGACAGCATTTGAAATGAAATGTTATAGAAGGGCACTTAGAATATCATGGTTGGAACGAAGATCAAATAAAAAGATATTGATCGGATTAGGTGTCACAGAACTAGTTCGTAAATACTATCAAAGGTTAGAAAGCTGAGATACTTGGGCCATTCAAGAGACACATTAGCTTGGAGAGTTTTGGTGGTAGAAGGCGTAGTTTTTTTCCTAGGAAAGGAAAAAAAGGGACGACCTCGCTGCAGGTGGACGTAGGGCATGACAGAAACTCATTGCCAACTTGCTCAAGATCTTATTGCAGTTAGAGAAGGACAACGTTCTGGAAAGGACATGTCACACGAAGATAAGAAAAACAAATCACGAACATACAATCCACGATTAATTTTTTAAAATACCTAATGTTTTGACAGACCCACGTGATCTGGATACATGCCAGGATCCATAGGATACATACTGAAGTTTACACTGCCCTGAAAAATGAAAATTCAATTTCAAGCAACCCGATAGAGAAAAGTGAACCTATCACATGTACTTTGTCCCTAAAATCTTATCTTTAATCATTTATATACACATGTAGATCCATAAACATACATATACAAAATTATACATATGAAGATATATTGGAGTTAGTATTGAATATTCGATTCGAATTCGGTTTTTTTAACGACAGAACTTAAATATTCTTTATGGAATGAAAATGAGAATAGTAAAACTTTGATAACTTCTTGAATCTAGTTTTCGTATTCAAATGTGTATTCAGTTATTCGAAAATAAGATATTCTTTTTAAACCGAATAAGGCAATCTCTGTCAGATTTGGCAGCCAGCGACTCATAACTGAGATGCTAGCGTCAGCGTTGATGACCCGTAGTTGAGTAAGATCTTTTCAATCTCTCGACTGATAATCCCCAGTAACAGGCCTAGCCTGGCTAGCCGACCATTGGTCGCCGAAGACCACGTGACAACTGAGTATCCAATGGAAGTATTGCAAGCCTCATGGGTTGTAGCCCCACTCATGAACTGACAAAATGGCTGCCATAACCCTTTTGGGATTTTTATAATGCCATATCTCAACATCTTCAAAGCATCAGATTCTTTCTCCTTCCTTTTTCTCATCTTTCGGAGGCATTGAAAATTACTGCTGCAGAAAAAAAAAATTCGCTTCCTTTCTTCCCTATTTCTAATCTTCTCCCTCCAGTTGGTGACACCATTTTTCTGTATATGCTCTTCTATGCTGTCTCCCCATCTCTGTCTTGGTCTACCTCTCGGTCTTGTTTCCTTCATCTCTTGTGCATGAATCATTTTCTTTTGTCTCTTCTCTTCCATTCTTTCTACGTGACCATAGCGTGATCTTTTCAGTTTCAAAACTCTTACAATGAGCAGTGATTTAAGCCGTTAAGTTCTGTGTACTTTAGTGTGATGAAAGAGAAGAGATAAATAATGACGGACCACATATGTTAACTGTAAAAGTGGAAGAGACCACATGGAAAACAACAAAGCACCAAGACCAAATAACATAGCAAAAAATAAATGGAAGCAACATGAGAATTTGGTATAGAAATAATAACAAAAAGTGACCAATGATATTCACAGCAGTGAATATATCTCAGACGATCTCCTGACATCAATATTTATAGCTTTACCCAAAAAAACACCAGGAAAAAGAAAGAACGAGGATCATAGAACTATGAATAACAATAACAACACAAGATGGAATATGTCAGTCAGTCAGTCAGTCAGTCATTTGAATGTCCCTTGAGGAACTTTGCCTTCCTAACAGCTCTACTGTAGGCCTCTCAATTGTAAGCAAGATGTGCTGCTACTAATGCATCCATTCGCAGATCATCAACGATGTCCTGCAGCCATCTTCGCTTTGGTCTTCCTCTCTTTCTTTTTCCTATGATATATCCTTCAAGACTGTCTTCTGTAAATTATCATAATGTTTAATATGTTCAAAATATGTAAGTTTTCTCCCTTTAATCCTCTTTATTATCCAGCCTTCTTCAATATTAGTTGTTGTAGTATGGATATATTAGTTATTATTTTGTGTGCATGATATTAGAAGAACTTTTCTGTAGCATTTACTTTCAAAGGCATTTATGTGTTTCTCAGCTGTTTTGTTAAGTGCCCAGGTCTCACAGGCATATGTTGCCATGGGAAAGATGCATGCCCTTAAAAATCTTATTTTTGCAGTTGTGTCTGTTCCTCTCCACAGATTCGTTATTTATTTTACTTTCTGAAGAGCGATAGATGTCCTCCTTTTGATTTCCCTCATTGTATCTCCATTATTAGTTAGTATTGATTGAAAATATTCAAAACTCTCCACTTCTTCCAGTTTTTCTTCATTGATACATATTTCAGCTGACTTGTTAGTTTTGTCACTTGTTATCAATTTAGTTTTCTTCCCATTAAGATAGAGGTTTTACTCTTCGCTATTCTTACGGACTAACATAATTAGATTCCCCATTTCTTTTCATGTTGTGGACAGTAATAATGTGTCATCAGCATATCTAATTTCTGGTATTTCATAACCTCCAATTGTTATGGCATTAAAATATTCTGTGTCTGCATCTTCTCTAACATTTCTCGTTACACTTTCAGTATACGCGTTAAATAAGTAAGGTAACAATATGCACCCCTGAGGGATCCCTTGTTTTATGTCAAACCAAGTCGTTGTTTCACCATTTATTCTTACTGCTGGCTGTTTACCTAGATACATCAGTTATATTATTTGTGTTACATGTGTTGGAAATCTCATTTTTCCCCATTATTTCCCAAAGTTTCTCATGTTTGTACACATCAAATGCTTTTGAATAGTCTATGAAAGATAAATGTAGATTCAAATTAAATTATCTGCATTTCTATATTATTAATCTTATTTTGAAAATATCTATTCTAAATCCAGTTTGGACCATAATGACCTCTTCTTCCATTTTCTTTCGAAGTCTACCCATTACGATTTTTAATAGAATTTTGCTTCCAAACTAATCAGGGCAACAGTTCTGTAGTTTTGCATAATTTCAGGTTACCCTTTTATAGCAGTGGTATGAATACAGTTCTTTTCCATTCTTTTGGCCAAATACCTGAATGCTATATCTTTTTACACAGTGCATGATAGATTTTTGCACATTCCTTTCCTCCTGCTTTAATAAATTCAGCTGTTATCTCATCACATTTTTCAGATTCTTTATTGTACATAAAACTTCTTCTATTGTTGGTTCAGGTTCTTTCTCCTCAAATAATAATTCACACTGTTGATTTCTGCTTTCACAGTCGGTTGTTTCATACATGCCTCTGCAATATTCCTAGAATTTTCTGTCACTGTCAAGGTATTTCCTATCTTATCACAAATTACATTTAGTTTAGGTGTGACATTTCTCGTCAATGTCTTCATTTCTTTAAACTTTTCACTATATCTTCCACATTTCTGGTGTCCTTCTATTCTTTCACAACAATCTTGTATATATTGTTTTTTTTTTGTCTTTTCTTATGTTTCTTCTGTTTTTCTTTTGTTAACGATTTATAATCCTCCCTGTTGTTATATGTCACTTTCCATTTCATCTTCATTTCTCTACGTTGTTTTATTAGTTCTAAAGATAATCAGAAAAGTGAAAGTAATAAAACAGTACGGAGGAGCAAACTAAAATACAAGATACGCCGACAACGTCGACTTAGTGATGCGAAACTATACTAAACTTCACCATTACCTCTATGTGTGTGTGTGTGTGGTGTGTGCGTGCGTGCGTACGCGTGTGTGCGTGCGAGTGTATGTGCCTGTGTGTGTGCATGTGTGTATGCGTGTGTGTGCCTGCGTGCATGTGTGTGTACGTGCGGATATGTGTGCCTTTGTGTGTGTGCGTGCATGTGTGTGTACGTGCGGGTATGTGTGCTTTTGTGTGTGCGTGTGTGTATGCGTGCGTGTGTGTGCGTGTGTCTGTGCGTGTGTGTGTGCCTGTGTGTGTGCCTGTGTGTGTGCCTGCGTGCATGTGTGTGTGCGTGCGTGTATGTGTGCCTTTGTGTGTGTGCGTGTGTGTGTGCGTGTGTCTGTGCCTGTGTGTGTGTTATTACTCGTGCCCCACAGTTCCTGCCTTCTTTTGTAACGGACATCAGACAGTGAGGAAGAAAGTGGTATCAGTTATGCAAGAAGAAAGTGTTATCAGTTATGCAAGAAGAAAGTGTTATCAGTTATGCAAGAAGAAAATGTTATCAGTTATGCAAGAAGAAAGTGTTATCAGTTATGCAAGAAGAAAGTGTTATCAGTGATGCAAGTAGAAAGTGTTATCAGTTATGCAAGAAGAAGGTGTTATCAGTTATGCAAGAAGAAAGTGTTATCAGTTATGCAAGAAGAAAGTGTTATCAGTTATGCAAGAAGAAAGTGTTATCAGTTATGCAAGAAGCAAGTGTTATCAGTTATGCAAGAAGCAAGTGTACCCTATTCTAGTTCCTTGACCTAAGTCTATTTTTTGTAGAACTGAACAAAAACCCTTTACATTTACCTCTCAAATTAGATACATCTGTAGCCACCTGATGTGTAATGATATCTAGGTTGATATGTTAATAAAATGTTTATTGTTTATTAGAATTTGCTTGCGAGGTAGTTGTACAAAATGAAAGTGACTACTTTGAAAATCCCCAGGAAGTAAAAAAATCGGTATGTTTATTTATGTAAAGAATGTTCTAGTAGGTTGTTGTGCTGTGATATTTCTTCCTTGCGTTCATTTTGAAAAGTAACACGAAGCCGAGCCAGCGACTGTTTACAGTTTCTAACAAGTTCTTGTCTGTGATATTCACTTAATAGAAGTGTAAGGCTGGGGGTGTACCGGTATAGCCCAGCATACTTGAATGTATTTTAACATTGATCCGTTGCTTGTTAAGTGTGATAAGATCAGAGTTGCGTGTTTGATAACACTCGATATATCTGCGGTCTATCAGCGTTAAATATTCTTTATCATAAGCTGAACAGTTGAAATCAACGAGAATGTGCTGTAATAAAATAAATTAGAGATATTTGTAAATTGTAAGACACAGACAAGTTACGTACAAGCAATACTATCATTGTAAGATTTTGGATTCGTATTTCTTTCGGGCTCTAAACAGACAAACTGGATTGCATAAAAAGCCGAATAACAATATATGTCAAAAAAAGCGTTTCCAGGAAGTCGTAATGTCACATGACTGCAACCATGTCACATGATATAGAAGATATAGAAGGATATGTTATATTTATTTATTGATACTCAGGCCAGCCAGTTCAACAGCGAAATTTTTGTTGTTCTTGTGGTAACATAGGACTGTATTAGATTGTTATTTTGTTCTTGCGGTAACATAGGACTGTATTAGATTGTTATTTTGTTCTTGCGGTAACATAGGACTGTATTAGATTGTTATTTTGTTCTTGCGGTAACATAGGACTTTGTTTTAGTGGGGTTTTTTTGTTCTTGTGGTAACATAGGACCTTCTGAGAGTGTTATTTTGTTCTTGTAGTAACATAGGACTGTATTAGAGTGTTTTTTGTTCTTGTGGTAACATAGAACATTGTTTTAGTGTTTTTTGTTCTTGTGGTAACATAGGACTTTGTTAGAACGTTTTTTGTTAGTGTGGTAACATAGAACTTTGTTGGAACGTTTTTTGTAATTGTGGTAACATAGGACCTTGTTAGAACGTTTTTTATTATTGTGGTAACATAGGACTTTGTTAGAGTGTTTTTGCTATTGTGGTAACATAGGACTTTGTTAGAGTGTTTTTTGTTATTGTGGTAACATAGGACTTTGTTAGAACGTTTTTTGTTATTATGGTAACATAGGACTTTGTTAGAACGTTTTTTGTTACTGTGGTAACATAGTTACTTCAGACTTTGTTAGAGTGTTTTTTTTTTGTTCGGTGAATGTTCATTATAAACTGTAAGCAAAGATTTATTTTTCTTTTTTCTTTCTTTTTTGTTTATAAACAGAGTGTTTTAATAAAAAGTAATAGAACTGAAATACTTAATTTTCTTTTAAAAATATTATGTATGTTTAATCAGTGGAAAAGTGTAGAAAATATGTATATAATAGAGGCGTTTTGGGCATTTTAATAATTTTAATGACACCATCAGCATGAAGGTAGGAGCAACACTAGGAATACACTTCATCCAGAAACAGGAAGACAACGAATTTGGTCATTCCACATGGTCACTGCCGGACAGTATGCAACAGAAAACTTTCATGCTAAGAACTGAATGAAACAGAGGGGCGGTGCCGCCCACGCAGAAGGTTGGGGGAGGGAAATTACAGAAACATTAAATATCCCTTTATGTGAATCAAGTCGGTGTGACCTAACAAGACGCCACTGAACGGTATATGAGGAAAGAGACAAAACAAGACTTTTTTAAGGAGTTGTAGAAATTCCGTTACTGGACAAACGGTAAGGTCACAGCTGGTTGCTCATTATAACTATCACATATATCTGCAGGTGTAAGGTGGCCAGTTCAGGATACAATGGCTCTGAGGAGTTATTTATTAGGAAATATAATGAGACCAGAACCATATATAGAGCAGGTGGTCATCTCTCAGTTTCAAACAAGTCTACCTCCAGGGTAAGTAACTCTACTTTTTATTTCAGTCTGTAGTTTATTTTTTCAAATAGTTTAACTACATTCACTCTCAGAGTTAAATAACTTGTTGAAGGGAGGTAACAAAGTTTATTCTTTTAGTAAGATAGTTCTCTACCTTAGGCTGGACTTGTTTAATCGGGCGTTGCTCAATATAGTCTCCCTGACTGTGGGCTCTACTAGAGACAAATAGAACTTTTCCTGGTTTTTAGCTCCATCGAAGGTTTGAAACAGTCTTCATCATCATCATCATCATCATCATCATCATTTCCTGCCGTCTACCCATGGAAGATTGGCTGCAATGAATCTCCACTCTGCTCTGTTTCTTATATTCGAAGAACACTCGGCCAAGCTTGTCCCTATCCATCTCTATATGTTGTACATCGATCTATATCGCTTTTGAAACAATACTCGCCGCGATTCTCTCCCATGAGACACAATGTTTGTGCTTCCATACCTCCACCTTCATGTGCACAGAACACATCCTTCTTGGAGTTGCAGGGATATAGATCAAGAACAGGAATAATATAAAATATAATGGACCAGCAGGGACAGTACCTGAAGTATCACTTATAAAGGAAAGTGCTTTAGTAATATTCTAAAGGGAACATACTTGGAGGTAACACTTAAAGGGAAAATAAAAGAGAAGAGAAAAGTAGAAATATATTCCAACATCTATAGATAATATAAGACAGTAAGAATTATATGGAAGGCACTTTTCTGACAAAAGTAAAAATTTGTTTATAACCAATGCCAGTGACAGGATGTGAACTTAATGTTTAGATGGATATAGTCAGACAGTCATTTGCATGACCCTTGCGGAACTTTGCATCCCTAACAACTCTCCTGTAGGCTTTTCGGTTGTAAGCAAGATGCCCTGCTGCTGAAGCATCCATTTGCGTATTATCAACAATGTCTTGCAGCCGTCTTCGCCTTGGTCTTCCTCTCTTTCTTTTTCCCATTATGTAACTTTCCAAGAAGGTCTTTTCTAAATTCTCATGATTTTAATGTGTCCAAAATATTTAAGTTTTCTCTGTTTATTCCTCTTTACTAGCCAGCCTTCTTCAATATTACGTTCTTATAGTATGGATACATTTATTCTGTTTTGTGTCCATGATATTCGAAGAACTTTTCTGTAGCGTTTACATTCAAGGGCATCTGTGTGTTCCTCAGCTATTATGTTAAGTGTCCAGGTCTCACAGGCATATGTTGCGATCGGAAAGATGCATGCCCTTAAAAATCGTATTTTTGTAGTAGGTCTGTCTGTTCCTCTGCACAGCTTCTTTCGTTGTTTTACTTTTAGAAGAGCGATAGATGTCCTCATTTTAATGTCCCTCATTGTATCTCCGTTATTAGTTAATAATGATTCAAGATATTCAAAACTCTCCACTTCTTCCAAATGTTCCTCATTGATATATATTTGAGCTGCCTTGTTTGTTTTGTCATTTGTCATCAATTAATTTTTCTTCGCATTAAGATAGAGGTTCTGCTCTTCACTGTTCTTACGGACTGACATAATTAGTTTTTCCATTCCTTTTTGTGTTGTGGACAGTAATACTGTGTCATCAGCATTTCTAATCTCTGGTTTTTCATAATCTCCATTCATTTCATTTCATCGTAATATTCTTTTTCTAAAGTAAGAGAACACAGTTTTGTAGGAGTAGACCTCGAAAAAATCGTAGACAAAGCACTTTAGTGAGACGTGAGAGAAAGAAAAATCACAAGAGAATTACCTGGGAATTCTCTTGTGATTTTTCTTTCTCTCACGTCTCACTAAAGTGCTTTGTCTACGATTTTTTCGAGGTCTAATCCTACAAAATTTGTTCTCATACTTTACCGTACCAGAGCATCGTAGTTTCCTATTTATAAAAAATTATTCTTTTTTTACATCATCTTCTCTAACATTCCTCATTATATTTTCAGTATACAAGTTAAGTAAGTAAGGCGATAGTATGCAGCCCTGATAGACGACTTGTTTTGTGTCAAACTAAATTGTTGTTTCACCATTTATTCTTACTGCTGCTTGTTATTCTAGATATAGAACTGATATTAATTGTATCAAATGTGTTTGAAATCCCATTTTCCCACTATTTTCCAAAGTTTCTGGTGCTGAACACAATGAAATGCTTTTGAACAGTCTATGAAAGATAAATATGCATTGACATTAAATTCTCTTTATTTCTCTATTATTAACCTTATATAGAATATATGATCTCTTCATCCTCTTCCTTGAAAGAAACCAGATTGGACCATATTGACTTCTTTTTTTTACGAAGTCTACCAATTATGATTTTAACAGAACTTTAATGGCATGACTAATCAGAGCAACGGTTCTTTACTTTGTGCATAGTTTGAAGTTACCCTTTTATGGCAATGGTATGAATACAGTTCTTTTCCATTCTTTTGACCAAATACCTGAATGCCATATCTTTTGACATAATGCGTGATAGATTGTTGCACATTCCTTTCCTCCTGCTTTAATAAGTTCAGCTGTTATCTCATCACATCCTGGTGATTTACCATTTTTCGGATTCTTTATTGCCCATTAAACTTCTACAATTGTCGGTTCGGGTTCTTTCTCCTCAAATAATAATTCACACTGTTGATTTCTGCTTTCACAGTCAGTTGTTTCATATATTTCTCTGCAATATTCCTTCCATCTTTCTAGAATTTCCTCTGTCTCTGTCAAGGTCTTTCCTATCTCGTCACAAATTACATTTAGCTTAAGTGTGACATTTCTCGTCAATGTCTTCATCTCTTTAAACATTTCACTATCTCTTCCACATTTCTGATGTCCTTCTATTCTTTCACACCAGTCGTGTAATGTCTTTAAAGGGATATAACTCTGATATAGCTCTGACACTACATCCTGTTAAATTTATTCATTTCGTAGACAGAGCTAGGGTAGGGAATTCACTAAATGTCTTTGAAATGTGTTACATATTTTAGTGACACCATTTGATTATGACATTTTATTTATGAGCTTTCTTGTCTGCTCCATTTTCTGCAACTAAAGAAATGGTTTTGTAAATTACATCACATAACGAACGAATTAAAGTGACAAATTAAAGCGGGAATTTCAGTATGTCTATACATCAAGTAAAGAGAGGTAATATATTTTCTACTCGTATATTTTTGAAGCGAAGACTGTGTTCAATTGTGTTAAAAGAATATGGTTGGTTGACGTCTTGCGATACTAACTTTGTGAGAAATGTCTATGAATTCTTTATCCTGGAAAAAAATAATCAAAACTATTTTTTATCTTTTTCCGAACATGAGTTGGGCCTCAGTAAAAACCGTCATATATGTCTTTATTGTTTTTTTTTTCTTTTGATCTAATACCTTTAATTACTATCACGTTAATGCACTACCTTTATTAAACTTAACTTTATCAGTTATCTTTAAGAACTCATTATCCTTTCTATAGACACTGGTATAAAAAAACATGTATTGATTATTCGGGAAACAAAGATGGCGGCTAGGCTTGGGCGTGTCCGATCAACTCGAACAAACGCTGTTCTTTTCTTGTTAATTTGGTCAGCCCTTTGAGGTATCTTTCTCGTGTCCTTTCTCTGCTTCCTTTCTTCTTGAGTGTTTCTTTAACTACAAGGTTTTCTAAATTCTGTTTTCTCGTGACCTTCAACGAGTCCTCATAATTTCTCGTTGAATAAAGATTAGCCAAGAGTTCTTACAATTTCTATATGTAACGAAGATTTTTTTTTCGAAATCTTCCGAGATGTTTCTTATAATTTTTCCATGAAATCTTTCACATAAGTCAATGAATTTTTTTTTATAACTGTTGTATTAAAATGCTCACGAAAAATTCATACAATTTGTTGATGAAAAATTCAGAACGATTTCTACCAAAATTTGTTTAAAATATTCGCGATTATTTAAAAAAAAAACTATCTTCATTTTAAAATGTCTATGAAAATTTCTTTACAAATTCCGCTCTGAAACACTCAGAAAGATTTCTAGCGGACTGAAATGAAAAACAAAAAATTACTATAAAATCGCTATGCAATATTTAGGAAAATGTGTTAACATTTAACTATGAAATATTCAGGAAGAATTATTTCATGATTTATGTGACGTACATGGGCAAATCACACTGAAATATTTATAAATTGTTCATTGGTTTCTGTATGTTGTCTTCAGGAAGATTTAGTTTTAAAATGTCTGTGAAAAACTCAGGAAGATTTATAAGAAACTCATTATGAAATATTAAGCACTATTTCTTATAATTTCGTTATGAAATATTCATTAATGTATATTACAATTTTTAAACGAAATATTAAAGAACACGTGTTACTACTTTCTCATGAAAAATTCAGAGAAAAATCTTTCAATTTATCGTCTAAATGTTTAGAATATATCTTTCTCTATGAAATATTAAGAAAGATTTCTTATACAATTTCTACGAAATGTCTGGAAAACATTTTCCTGTAAAATATCTATGAAATGTTCAGAAATATTTCAAATTAAGTATAGTTGAAATAGTTTTTAAAAACGTCTCATAATGTCTTTAAGAAAACATCAGGAATTTGTATTAGAAATATATCTAAGTTAAAGGTAAACAAATGTAAAATTCCTATTTCAGTGCCATTAAGGCATACTAAGGTATACGGTGACAATTTTACAAAATAATTTCTTAGTGAAATAGTCTAGGGGATATATCTACATTCTCTCTAAGATCTTAAGTAGTGTCCTATAATTTATCCATGAAACCTTCGCTCATTATAATTATTTTTCTATGAAATTTTCGTTCATTATAATTGCCCCACGAATCTCGAATTTATAATTTATCTATAATATATTTAATGAGTAATTTTCATTATTATTTCTTAATGAAACAATAACAACATTTTGAGCCAATCAGTTCAATACCTATAGCAGTAAAATATATAAGTAATACTTTTAAAAAATTAAAATCACAAATCTTTTTGACTGTATATAAAAGTACTAAATACGTGCTAAATATTCACATACATACTACATATATACAAACACATCCACACATATACATACATTCATATAAAGTCACATGTATACACATAGACATGTGCATATATAGATATGTATGTATGTACACATAAAGACATGTACATATACACACATGTATGTACAAACACATACACACATGCACATATACGTGTGCACGCACATACATATACAGATCTACTCCTGTTCATACATTTATATAAAGTATGCTCAAAGACAAATACAAATTAGGGAGGCATACAGTCATCCCAAACAGATATTGACAAAGTTTGAAGTTATAAGAATGAATATTACTTTTACGTTTTATATGAGTTGGTAGGATATTCCAAATGTTGGCAGCTGAATAAGAGAAGGTTTTTTAAACATGTGAAGCCTTGGTTTATGGAATAATACAATGGCTAAACCGTTGATTGTGTATTTTGTTGGATTTGAACAACAACCAAAAATAGGGTGTAGCATTGTGTGATAGAATTTTATGAACTAAACTGGCCTTGTTGAAGAGACATTTCTTCTTGAGGGGTAGAAAGTCAAGAATTTTGCCTTTATTCGTAACATGTGCTATATGCTTGCTGTCTATAAGCTTTACTGTAGTTTTTTTTTTTTTTGGAGTGAGTAAAGTTTTTTTTTATGTTTGACATGGAGCTACAATCCCAGGTTGCGAAACAGTAGTCCACGCGTGTTTGTATCTGTGATATGTAGTATCTTTTTATGGTATCTATATCAAGAAAGTGTTTAATTTTCGCAAATTTGCAAACTTTTTGTGCTATGAGTTTCGTTAGATTGTCTACACGATGATTCCATCTGAGGTGGTGGTCAATCGTGAGACATAGATTTTTATGCTCACTAACACTCTCTATCTGTGAAGTTCCAGTGTGGAGCTGTAGTATTGTTGTTGGTAAATTTGTCAGTTAATGTCTTGTTGTAATGAGCATGGACATTGTTTTGCTGGTGTTTTTGCTGGCATTCTGTTGCTGTTGCTCCAGTTAATTATACAGTTTATTTCAATTTGAAGAGTTGACTTAAGGTTAATACAGCCATTGTCACTAGTGTAAACTGTGCAGTCATCAGCAGAAAGATCACACGATGGATTTTTTAAATGAAGTAGAAGATCTTTGATGTAGATGGAAAAAAGCAGAGGACCAAGATTAGACCATTGTGGAGCACCATTATCAGCCAGAGACGGACTTCACCTAGAGTTTCTGAGGCATACTATCTGCTGTCTGTTGGAAAGGAAAGATGTAACAAAATGTTAACTCACAAGCTTTCTAACTAAGATTACATGATGAATCATGTCAAATGCTTTTTAAAATGAACAAAGACAGCACCACATAATTTTTCATCATTTATATTAGATAACCAACATTCTGCCGGTTTTGTGAGAGCTGTGATACATAGACAGACAGAGACAGACAGACAGACAGACAGATAGGTAGATATAGATAGATGGATGGATGGATGGATGGATGGATGGATGTATGGATGGATGGATGTATGGATGGATGGATGGATGGATGGTTGGATAGATAGATAGATAGATAGATAGATAGATAGATAGATAGATAGATAGATAGATAGATAGATAGATAGATAGATAGATAGATAGATAGATAGATAGATAGATAGATAGATAAGAAGGCAGGCCTGATATCGTGCCTTTCATCATGCAACTTTCACTGAACTTATGAATATTCAGGATGAGAAAAACTGAAAGAACAAAATGTTTACTCCCAGCCTCTGATTCAATAATACATAAAAATTGTCACTTTAACGTACATATAAAAAGTGCTAAAACTGCACACATTAAAATATATTGATAGTGCTAATGAAGCCAATGTGTACCATATTTTGATTGTTACACAAGTCTTGAACTTAAAGAATGTGCAAGCGCTAAGAAGGCATATACTATTGAATTGAATAGATACTGACCACTTGAAGTTGAAAGAATAGGTATTATGTACACGTGGGTTACGAGAGCAGACAAATGACTTGGACTCTGACTATGTTTTGGAGTGGATATAAACAGTCCACAGATAAGACTGAGCATTCTGCAGTAGAATCTTCTGATCTAATTTGCCTTGTTGAAAATGAGTCTACGTTTCAGAGGCACAATTCTTAGCTCTTTATGTTGAACTGTAATCTGTGCTGGGTGCATGAATATAATATAACGTACTGCCTGTTTTAAGTGAATAAAGCTGTTTAGTGTTAGACACAGAGCAGTCATCTCAGGCTGTGTTGTAGTAGTCTGCTTGCTTTTGTATTTGTTGTGTACAGTTACCTAGGAAGGAGCATCATCATTGCACTCCGGACACACCCATATGTGCTCAGATCTCCCCTCTAATATCTACTTCACAGCGCAGTAACTGATTACACTCGTTCTTTTTTTTTTACTAGTCTGGAGCTCTTGATGATTCGTTCATTTTTTGCCACCGAAGCTTCATCAACACCTCCTTAACAAGGACTCTGATGTGCAGTTGTCAGTGAAGTTCTTTGTTCATCCAATGTTTGTTATACAACTGACGATGTTTGCTCAACCTATTGCCTGCTATTCTTCCATGACAGCTGAGTCGGTCATCTGATCTACTCTTTCATTTTCCCTGATACTTGCATGGTCTGGTACAAAAATGATGGTCGGTAGAAGGATATGTGACATCAGCAGAGTTTAGATCCATTGTTACATTAGAAAGCCAGCCTGAACCTTCTTTAGCGTATTCATTGGGTCACTCAGAAAGACTGTTTGGGTGTAAGTCTTGTGACTTTAGCCAGCTTAAAGTTTTTGTCAGAGCCATTGTTTCCATTTTAATGTATATTATATTTATTAATATTACCTTGGTTGATGGAGTTCTTCATTTTGGCTAACTGGTACGCATTTTGTTCTGTCAGTCTCGTCAGACTTTGTATGCACGATTTCAAAGTTGGGTGTTGGTCAATGGTGAGACTTAAAGTTTTATGTTCACTAACAGTTTATATCTTTGAAGTTCCAGAATATAACTGTAGTTTTCTTGTAATGAGGATATATTTTGTTTTGCCTATCAGCGTACCATCGTTGCTTCTCTGTTAGCTATTTCTCTGTTAATTTTTTTTTCTCTGACATGTTACATTTTTTAATTTCGGTCTACAAAAATGAGTATACACTAACACAGACGTAACCACTAGTGTAAAGAATACAGTCATTAGCAAGAAAGGTCACATGAAGGGTGTTTAAAATGAAGTGGTAGATCACTAACAATAAATGGCAAAGGAAAAAGGGTGAAGAACATATTCTTGCGGAAAAACGAAGCTACAGATAAATTCGACAGTTTTTTTTAAAGCAAAATACTTGTTGTCCGAGATTAATAGGTTTTGTTAGGTCAGGATGTAATCTACAAATTTCCAGTTTTTTGTCACAAAATTCCATGGTCAGTCACATACAATTATTTCTTAAACTCAACAGAAAACAACACTCCACATTTTGTCACCATTTATATCTGAGAGGCTATTTTCTGCTGACAGCTGTCTGGGAGGACTATCTCTCTCTCTCTCTCTCTCTCTCTCTCTATCTCTATCTCTCTCTCTATCTCTATCTCTATCTCTCTCTCTATCTCTCTATATCTCTATCTCTCTCTATCTCTCTCTATCTCTCTCTATCTCTATCTCTCTCTCTCTATCGCTCTCTCTCTATCTCTCTCTATCTCTCTCTATCTCTCTATCTATCTCTATCTATCTCTCTCTCTATCTCTCTCTCTCTATCTCTCTCTATCTCTCTCTATCTCTCTCTCTATCTCTCTGTCTCTCTCCTCTCTCTCTCTCCTCTCTCTCTCCTCTCTCTCTATCTCTCTCTCTATCTCTCTCCTCTCTCTCTCCTCTCTCTATCTTTCTCTATCTCTCTCTATCTCTCTCCTCTCTCTCTCTCCTCTCTCTCTCTCTCCCGCACACACACACAAGTCCCTGCTGACAGGCGCAGGAAATCATGTCTTCCAGAACCCTTGTAACTGAGCATTTTCTATGCCACACCACCAAACCGTCAAACATCAGTTATCTCTGTCTACCTCTGTCTCTTCTTCCTGTCAGACTTATTTCCAAGTAGTAAATTATTTTCTTATGTATGTAGCAAAGAAATATGTCCATGTGTTTCTGCCGAGGTTTTCATAGAAGATTGTAGGATAGAGATTGGTCTTCTTTTTTATCATCTTCCTCCTCCTCCCTCTTTCTTCTTCTTCTTTTATTTTTTTCTCCTCTTCCTCCTCGTCCTCCTCCTCCTTTTGTTCTCCTCCACCTCCTTCTCTTTTCGTGTTCGTCCTCTGGAGAATGCTGGTTGTATTGTTGCTATGCTCATCCTCGTCTTCCTACTTTGATCATTCTGGCCAGGTTGCTGTCTCTTTCTAGGGAGTATTGGGAAGTAAAACACGATCTTGACCAGATATATATCTTCACTCCTGACGCAAACAACTAGCTATGAGTCATTGACCTCTCTCTCATTCAGCTTGGGGAGTATGTTTTCGCCCCCAGTTGTTAGAGTGGGGTATACTTTCTAAATGTTACAAGCTCAGGGAAATCATGTCAAGTACATTACTTTATAAAAGTATATTTGTGTATCTGTGATACCTGGACTCTCTGACATGGTATTTTGCTGGTAATTTTCCCAGGTCCTGCTAAATCATTTTTATTTAATTCTATAATTTGTAAATGTCACAGACACCTAAAAATGGAATATTTAACTGCGTTAATTTGACACATCTGGTATGGTAGAATATTCTGAGTTCACTCAAGTGTAGGAGCTGGTATTGTGAATTTTGGGACAATAATTTCTTTTCTGAAATGAAGGCTGAAGTCGACGCGAGTATATAAATTATTACGAACCTGAATTTGTTGTTTTCTCTGTTTTTTTTTCTTTTATGAATGTGGCGAAAAAGAATCGAAATTCGCTAAAGTTCGTAGCATTACAGAAAATGTGATATATAAAGTTAGTTAGTTAGGAAGGGCATGTCATCCAGAAACATCCGCAGGTGCTCCAATCTTCTCTTTAGCATCTCCTACAGAGTACAGTAACTGATTACACCCGTGTTCTTTTTTTTTTTTTTTGCTGACCATCCACCCGGAGTTGCCGGTGGATCTGATTTAAAGAAACGAAAAGAACATTAGAGAAAGAGTTTACGCATCAAATTAAGATGCACACCAAATTCAGACGCACATCAAATTCAGACGCACATCAAATTCAGACGTACATCAAATTAAGATGCACATCAAATTAAGACGCACATCAAATTAAGACGCACATCAAGTTCAGACACACATCAAATTAAGATGCACAACAAATTAAATTAATATGCACATCAAATTAAGACGTACATCACATTAAGATGCACATCAAATTCAGACGCACATCAAATTAAGATGCACAACAAATTAAAATGCACTTCAGATTAAGAAGCACATCGGATTAAGAAGCACATGAGATTAAAATCCATATGAAATGGGAAAAATAGAAAGTGGAGCCAGGAACGCCTGAGTGACTGACAGATAAAGAAAAGAAACTCTGTGGGTGTGTGTTTAGTTATGATTTGTCATTTCTGATATTGACCACGTAACACAGAAAAACTCCTTTTCATAGATCTCGATCACTTTCTGTCAGCTCAGTAGATGAATCTCCTTCATGTCATCGCGCCAGAAGGAGAAGAAGAATTAAGATGAAGAATTAAGAAGAAAAAGAGGAAGAAGAAGAATTCAGAAGAAGAAGAAGAAGGCTTAATAAAATGATATGTATATTAAAAATATATTCTCGTTCAGTGTTTACTTTCTCTTTCAGACGTGAAAACTGTGACGTGGAAAACAATGCCGAATAAAATACTGACAATTGTAGCCGTGATCAGTGTAGTATGGGTCCTGCAAGTCATGGGTGAGACAGAATCGTCTGGGCTGTTCTGCTTTGATACATACACCTGCTGCAGTCGCGGAAACTGCACCAAAAACCAATATTTCAATGAAACATTTAAAAAATGCCTGCAGTGTGGTCCAGGTAAGCTTGTTTAAAAAACTTTTCTGCTGAATCTAACATGTTTTCAGTTATGTAACATCATACATGTGTCAGAAAATCCAAATAAAAATGGTATAAATATTATAATTTATTAAACAAGATTACATTTTTAAACCTTAAACGCTATGATACTCGTATTTAAATAACATAACGATGTATCAACATCCGTAATAACAGATTTTATAAGTGTTATTTAATACAATAACAGATTTATGTATATGAGAGCATACATTGTCCATTTTCTATTACATATTTTGTATTTTAAATTAAATATATTTATGTACAAATGAGTGAAGCTCAGGGTTTGTGAACAAAAATCATCAAGACCTTGCCCCAAATCTCCAGTGATATTCCTAATAACAGTCTCAGCCTGGTTAGCAGGGTAGGGACGTTGAATCTGCTACTTAATTATTCCACTCTTCCCTGGTTGTTGACCTCCTTTCAGGCCTACAGAACGACCATATAATCTACTTCATGTCTGACAAGATGCTTGTGGCTTCACCACATCGGCTCCAAAGACATCCTTCTAGAAGAATCATGGAAAACAAGAACTATAAGAAAATCATCTTCGTAAGATGCCACGCGTTCATGGTTTTTCATTGATCTTGGACTTTGTTATTTTCCATCGGCCCAGTTGCTGACACTTTATTGTGCCATCTCCTTAGATCGTTCATGATTGTTTTTTTCACTTGGTTTTCCCCTGCCTTTCTTCCCATTTATCATTCTTATGACTATGATATTTGCAAGTCCTCTTCTTCTCATTATATATCCAATAAATGATGACTGTCGTTTTCTTACTAATTTAAATTAGGTTCCTGTCTACATTTGCTTTCATCAGACATTCTCTGTATGTCATTTTAGATGCCCGCGGTACCCTTAACATTCTTCTAATAAAGCACATCTCTGTTGCCTCTAGTAATCTCCCTATCAATCTGTTGAGTGCACATGACTCAATTCCATAGTGTAGGACAGGAAATTCCATAGTGTAGGACAGGAAATTCCATAGTGTAGGACAGGAAATTCTATAGTGCAAGACAGGCAGGTCCATAGTGTAGGGCAGAAAATTCCATAGTGTAGGACAGGAAATTCCATAGTGTCGTACAGGCAAGTCATTAGTGCTGGACAGGCAAGTTCATAGTGTAGGACAGGAAATTCCATAGTGTAGGACAGGAAATTCCATAGTGTAGGACAGGAAGTTCCATAGTGTAGGACAGGAAATTCCATATTGTAGGTTGGGAAATTCCATAGTGTAGGACAGGCAAGTCCATAGTGTAGGGCAGGAAATTCCATAGTGTCGTACAGGCAAGTCCATAGTGCTGGACAGGCAAGTCCATAGTGTAGGACAGGAAATTCCATAGTGTATGACAGGGTGAATGTAGCATTTTAGAGCTCTCTTTCTGATGTTTATTATTTTTTTTCCTTTTCAAAGATGTTGATTTGGCATCTCTCTCTCTCTCTCTCTCTCTCTCTCTCTCTCTCTCTCTCTCTCTCTGAATCTTAAGTGCCCAAGGCACATCGGGCTTCCGGAAAAGGTTCTCCACAAATGCCTGTCTTTTACCTTTTTTCTGCTCTTCCCCAAGGGAGGCCTTATTGCTCAACATCCTCTCTGTTGTTCTTATCTATGTCTCTTTTAGTCTACCCTTACTTCTGTTGCCCTGTAGTGTCCATCGTAGTGCTATTTTTGGTAGTGAGTCGTCAGTCATCCGGAGCACATGTCCCAACCATCGCCAGAGTCTTTCCTCACTAATTGCTGTCAGTGGCTTGACATATTTTACTTTGATTTCAGAGGTGCAATAAACACTGATGTTACTGGCGTGCCAGAATGTCTAAATGTATGCACTTATCTCAAGGTTGTTCCTTGTAATTTAACATTGCATTTTTGGTGGTTTCTTCGTTCGTGATAGAACCACCGTTCCTGTTTTCTTGCTATTTCGGGCGAGCCCTTTCTTCTCACTTGATTTTACTGCTACATCTAATATTTTCTACGGGCTTTTTTTTATTTATGGCCGCCAGGAAGCAATATATCACCTGCTACGTTGTTGACATTGTAGCCTCTAACCTAAACTCTTGTTGATTTCTCTCCTGATGTTTTCACAGTACAGTGGGTCTCATGTCAACATTTTGTGATTAATGATTTCAGAAACAAAAATGTTATTGAGATCAAGTAGGAAACAATAATTCACAAAAGCTGTCGAGTAGTTGATTAAAATATTATTTCTTCAGAATAAAAAAAGGTTAGTTTAACGACCGAAAAACACGAAATGTAAAGCAAACGATAGTTGAAAAGAAAACTGGTTCGAGTACCAGATGTTGACATCCTAAATCTGGAGACTGATTTTGTTTATTTTTCACTCTTTCAGTACTCTTCTTTCCTTGCTAACCGTCATTTAGTTCTGATGCTATGGCAGCTGAAAGTAATGGGGGTGTTCTGCTATCATCCACAGACAGGTACCTGCACGCTGAGGGACATGCGTGCCTTAGCTGCCAGTATTGTGATGAAATGAACACAGGGATTGAAGAGTGCGGCATTGATGAGGACGTCTGTGAGGAAGGATTCTTCGCGCAAGTTGGCGCTTCAGGTTTGATGCGAACAATATTCATCTCAACTTTCTCACTTATTCATACTCACACAGAACTTACACACACTGATATGTGTTTCCCCGATGTGCGATGTGTGTGCCATTAGAGGTATGGGGTAAGTTTCTAGGTGGTGCATGGGGACAAAAGACTCATCCAATAATTTTTCTGCACCTAATTCTGATGTTTCTTTACATAATCCTGATTTTTCTATACATAGACCTGATTTTTTTTTGGGCTTAATTCTTATTTTTTCTATACGTCTTTCTATTTTTCTATACTGAATCTCGATTTGTCTATACCCTGTTTTTTTTTCTCTATACCTAATCTTGATTTTTCTGTACATGATCCTGATTTTATGTTAACTAATGGTGGCCCTTTAAAGATCAGAGACAGAGAAAAAGATAAGAGAGTATTCTAGCTTTAGGCATAATTTCTTTCATTACTGTTTATTTCTTGCTGTTTTTCTTTCGTACAATTTGATTAGCTTGCCTGAATTATTTCAGTTTCTTGTGACCAAAATTCCAATATGTGATTCAAGTAGTGATTCTGTAAAACGTTTTAACATTTTTTTTGTTTTACACTATTTTTCACAAGAGTCTGACTTTAGCAATCTGGGACTTACATTTGTAGATAGTTGCTCCCTAGTGAGCTAAAATATTATGTTAAAATATTTGTGCTATAAGAGGATCAGTGATGTGCATATCTGTGAATATGAGCTACGTGTGATTATTATGACAAAGTGACTGATCTGTATGTGTCATATGATTGTGAAAATGTTGTGCGAGTGTAAGTGACGTGTAATTGTAGTATGAGAACATGAATGATATATGTTTTGTGAAAATGACAGATGTATGTGTGTGTGATACGTGAGTGTGACTGATTTGTATGTGTTATATGTATATGATGATCTGTATGTGTTATGTGTGTATGATGATTTGTATGTTATATGTGTGTGACTCATCTGTATGTATTATATGTGTGTGAATGATCTGAATGTAATGGCAGAATTTGCCGAAGGTGTAATGAGAGATGTTGGTAAGTTACTAGCATCTAAGATACAACAAAAGATAGTTTTCACCAACCAACAGATCTATATGAAGCTGTTCCCCACAGAGATCATTGTGAAGACTTTCTAAGATCTTCACTCTAGACAGCTGCCTGGCTGACTTAATTGTAGCACTGACAGTGTGATACAGATAAGACCAGTTCTGGCAGGGAAAAACTGCAAGGACAGAAGAAACTGATATAGGGTTTCTCAAACTATGATCGGCGGAGACATTGTGCTGCGTCATAGCTATCTCAGGCGTCCTGAACCATATTTAAAACCTTTAAACATGTTCTACCATATCAGTAACTATCAGTCCATCAGTAACTAATACTGTCAGTTTTTTTCCACTTTGAATAAGAGACATTTATCAAAACTGCAGCCTGAACATGCAAAGTTTCCACTTGTTTCATATGTGACAGATGGCGTTATCTGGGTGGTAGCAGATACAGCAACAGATCATACTTGGAAAATAAAGAGCCCCAGGGAGGGGGAGTCGAAATGTTAAAAAAAATTGTGCTAAAAATAGCAATGGGGTACACTGAAGCAAGCAATAAAACCTTGAAGATTTTTTATGCTTTTATGCAACAAGAGGAAACCACTTCATTGTTTAACTATTTGTTGCCCTGGCGACTGGCGTTGGCGATCATGGTCTTCGACAATTCTCTGTTCATAATTCTGATTATAATCTCTGCTGGTGTTCTCTATCTTGTTAATTCGTCTAGCATTTTCTCTCTATGTCTACCTCGATCTCTTTTGCCTCCCGTCTTTCCTCTTATCACAACGTGCTCTAGCCTGCCTCGCCGTAGAATACATTCTAAGGACTTAGACTGTCTTTTTCTTAGGTTTTGTCTCGTCTCTCAAGTCTCTCTCAGAACCTTCCTGTGTGACTTCTTCGCTGCCCATGGTATTCTTAGCACTCTTGTAAGGAGTCACATTTCAGTGGCTTCTAGTTGGCGTTCTATCTCATCAGTGACTGACCCTGCCTCGCATCTGTAAAATAAAACTGTCTCAAAGGTAGCGCTGGGGTACTGTGTCCATCACTCCCGATGACAGTGATTTACTACACAGAATGCTCTTCTTTTCCTGAAACATTATTTAGGCTTGGGTTATTCTTCTCTTTGTCTCAGCTAGGCGTCCTCCTTCTGAGATCAGTAGTGTTTCCAACAACAAAGACTAACTTTAGAAACAGGCTTATTACAAATTATGATTTGCACTTTCAGGTGATAATTATGAGACTCCAAATCTTCAAGCATTTCCTCTTCAAATGCAAACTCGTCCGAAGCGCTACGCAATAAATATATACTGGCTTAAATTTTGCATTTAGCAAGTGGAACAGTTTCCATAAGTAATTAGACATGAAATGTACTTTTTTCTTTGAACATTACTCAAATCATCGTCAGGTGCTGTGCCGACTGGGGTTGGCTATTATGCTTCTCCACAGTACATGATCTTTCATGAATTCCATCAGCTCAGTTGGTGATCTCCTTTCACACCATCCCGTCAGACTGTCCAGTATCACTTCTCTTGGTTTTCCTCTTGATCTTCGTCCTTCTATTTTTCCTGTTGTTATAATATTTTCAATGCCTCCTCTTCTCATTGCATGTCCTATGAAAGTACATTGTCTCTCTCTTATCTTTTTGACAAGATTTTTGTCTCTCCAGCTCTTCTCATACATTCTTCATTAGTTATTTTTGCTGTCCATGGGATTCGCAACATTCTTCTAATAAACCACATTTCTGCTGCTTCCAATGATTGTTGTGCAGACCTGCCTGTTGTCCATGATTCACTTCCATATAACAAGATAGGTTCAATATAGCATTTAGGACTCGTTTTCTAACATTCATTGAGAAGGACGTGTTGGATAATATGTTTCTCATTCTATGAAATGCAGTTTGCTTGGCCTATTATGTTCCTAATTTCTGTTCTGCATTTAACATCTGACATTATTACTGCTCCAAGGTATTTGAATTTCTGCACCTGCTTTAAAATAGTTCCGTTTAATGTTATACTGCGTGTTGATGGATTCTGTCTCTATCTTTTTTATGTTCAAAGTAATGCCTTTCTGTTCACTTTCTTTGGCGACTATATCCAAGAGATTTTGCAGGTTTTGTTGGTTCTCAGCTATCAGTACTGTGTCGTCAGCATACCGAAGGTTGTTAATATTGTATCCTCCTATTTTTATGCCTGGTTCTATGATAATTATTCTTAGAATATTCTCGCTGTACAGAGAAAAAAGGTATGGAGATAATATACATCCTATTTGACTCAAATACTACATTTTAAAAGACTTACAAAGCTTGCAAAATTTAGAATTTTGATTAAACGTTCACAAAAAAAAAAGGAACGCTCAATCATTTTTTTTGTTTCTGGTTCAATTACGCCTTCACAATTAAAGTTTGAGAACCAGTGTAGTAGCAAGTGCCAGAGTTACACCAGTTCTTCATTTTGTTTTCCTTTGTCTAATCTCCTTAAGAAAACTTCTTCTCTTATGTTCTGGATTTTGATTTAACTTCTCTCATGTTCTGGCTTTTGATTTAACTTCTCTGATGTTCTGGATTTTGATTTAACTTCTCTCATGTTCTAGCTACTGATTTAACTTCTCTCATGTTCTGACTTTTGATATAACTTCTCTCATGTTCTGGATTTTGATTTAACTTCTCTGATGTTCTGACTTTTGATTTAACTTCTCTGATCTTCTGACTTTTGATTTAACTTCTCTCATGTTCTGACTTTTGATTTAACTTCTCTCATGTTCTGACTTTTGATTTAACTTCTCTCATGTTCTGACTTTTGATTTAACTTCTCTCATGTTCTAGCTATTGATTTAACTTCTCTCATGTTCTAGCTATTGATTTAACTTCTCTTCTTTTCTTATTCTTTATTGCCCATCTTGTACTCAGTGCACGACGAACTCACCTGCGCAGAGTGTACTAAATGCGCTACAGATGAGTACGAAGTGAGACGTTGTGGCAATGATGTCGACACTAAATGTGAGAAAATGACCCAAACATCTCAGCCTTCAACCACGGCAGCAAGAAACGAGGTAGGTATGACCCAAGTATCTGAGCCTTCAACTACAGCAGCAAGACACGAGGTAGGTATGACCCAAGTATCTGAGCCTTCAACTACAGCAGCAAGACACGAGGTAGGTATGACCCAAACATCTCAGCCTTCAACCACGGCAGCAAGAAACGAGGTAGGTGTTGCAGTAGTTTATCACTTATGCACCACAATCGTATCGGAAATCATTGAGAAGATACTGGGTGATACAACGAAGCTGTAGAGTGTCAGCACTTTGGAAGTGGAAAGCGAAGAAGTGACATAACGAAGAAGTGACATAACGAAGAAGTGACATAACGAAGAAGTGACATAACAAAGAAGTGACATAACGAAGAAGTGACATAACGAAGAAGTGACATAAGGAAGAAGTGATATAACGAAGGAGTAACATAACGAAGAAGTGACATAACAAAGGAGTGACATAACGAAGGAGTAACATAACAAAAGAGTGACATAACGAAGGAGTAACATAACGAAAGAGTGACTTAACGAAGAAGTGACATAACGAAGGAGTGCCATAAAGAAGAAGTGACATAACAAAAGAGTGACATAACGAAGGAATGACATAACGAAAGAGTGACTTAACGAAAAAATGTCATAATAAAGAAGTGACATAACGAAGGAGTGACATAACAAAGAAATGACATAACAAAAGGAGTGACATAACGAAAAAGTGACATAACGAAGGAGTGACATAACGAAAGAGTGACTTAACGAAAAAATGTCATAATGAAGAAGTGACATAACGAAGAAGTGACATACCGAAGATGTGACATAACAAAGGAGTGACATAACGAATAAGTGACATAACAAAGGAGTGACATAATGAAGAAGTGACATAAAAAAGTGACATAATTAAGATGTGATATAACAAAGAAGTGACATAAAGAAGAAGTGATATAACAGCAGTACGCATGTTTACTAAAAATATCGCCAAGTTAAAAAGGAGTCAAATAAATTGTTCTACCTCGTGCTATGTGTCATGGTCTTCTTAAATGAACTTCTTAATCATTGATAGATTATAACATACATGTTTACAGCAAACCTTTACCGTAAACTCCATCCCTAAACCCTAACCGTAAACTCCATTCCTAAACTTTAACTGTAAACTCCATCCGTAAACCCTAACCGTAAACTCCATTCCTAAACTTTAACTGTAAACTCCATCCGTAAACCCTAACCGTAAACTCCATTCCTAAACTTTAACTGTAAACTCCATCCCTAAACCCTAACCGTAAACTGCATCCCTGAACTCTAAACTCCATCCCTAAACCTAAACCATAACTCCATCCCTAAACTCTAACTGTAAACTCCATCACTAAACCATAACCGTAAACTCCATCCCTAAATCCTAACCATAAACTCCATCCCTAAACCCTAACCGTAAACCCTAATCATTTACGGCGACTACTGTTTAGATAGTAAAGTATGCCTATAAATGAAGTAGATGAAGGCAAGATGTGCCACTTTTTGGTTATGACAGTTCTTCGTGCCACGTCACTGATATTCTCCCTGGATTTTTCACTCCTTCATTATGTCATTCCTTTGATGGACACTTCTGATCTGACCCAGGCAATATGTCATGTACAAGTTGTAGCTACACGGTCTTTTCAGCGGGAAAGAGAGTGGTATCTGGTTTCTTGTGTTGCTCACGCTAGCAGTTGATGCCTTAATGTTTTTTAAAGCTTTGGCTCAGAACTACAATGCTACACCCCATCTGTTGATAACATTCTGGAGAAAGAAAGTACACAACGAGACATCGGAATGTATAAAACAGCAAAAAGTAGGAGCAGCTTTATTACTTAACGATTACAAAGTTGTGACGTTTCGGCGTGAGCCTTAATCATACAAACACATACAGGACGAAGAAGTAGAGAGAGGAGATAAAGTATGGATTTACATGAATGCTATTTCATTGCTATATTTAATGCGACAACGAGACATCGGCTAATAGTGTCTGGAACATTGTCTTATTAAAGATTTCTGTCAGGACATAAAAAATTACCAGAATTGTTATTGATGGTGCCAAATTAATATTTTCAAATTTGGCGACAAACCTTATGATGATCTTCTTCTTCTTCATTTTCTAATCTCCCTGGAACTGTGAGCTGGTGCTCTTTGTAGCCGATGCTGTGGAGATGTTACGGCATTGCATCATGTCGGCTTGGGAGCTGTAATGGCAGCTATTTTTTCAGTCTCTGAGTAGCTAAAAAAAAAAAAACGCAGATGGTATGCAATACTTCTTTTGCAGGCTCCGTTACCAAGGGAGGTTATCCCTAAAATCAGGAAGATGAAAGAAAAAAGTAATGAATGTTTACTCTGAATTATGTCCCTTACAAGAAAGATCTTCCTAAACTCTTCGTTGCTTGATTCATGCAACAGAATAAGGCGTGTTAGTTCAGTTTAGATGGTTCTGTTTATGTATTTTAATTTTGTTAAGTACATTCGTTGTTGTGTATACGACTGAACGTCATAATAATTACATATTATGTATTTAGTATGTTTATATAGTCGTTAAGGATGCAGATCATAGACTGAATATAAACGTTGCGTCATTGTAATATTCCTCATAGTCTTTACAGACTACACCATGTATAAAGCGAATACTTTAAAACCGAATGAAAGCTGTATCGTGAACGACAGAATGTCAGAAAGGCCTACCTCTCTTTCAAATAACGTTAGTTCCTTCGCTATTTCTACAAATCTGAGTGGCGAAGTGGTTAGTGTACTGGTCTCTCATGGTGAGGTCGGGGATTCAAGTCCGACCGGAGGCACCCCAGTCACCCAGCTGCAGTTGGGGAAGGAAAGGCCGCCAGGCGTGATACAAACCATATCACCCTCTAGTGTGCTGACAGGTCAAGGAAAATTAGGGCACTAGAACCATATCCTTATGTGCCTCTAAGGCGTGACAGGGTTACCTTTATCCCCTTTATGTTTATTATGTTTTCTGTTTTTGTTTTTGTTTGTAGTTTTAAGATTTCTGATCTGATAGTTTAAAGCGTAGAGCATGATAGAAAACAAGAACTTTTGTACCTAGTAAATATTTATTTATTAATGATCTTTCTTTGTCCATGCCAGAGGTACAGTGACAAGACTACACCTCCTACAACTACAGGAGCTGTGGCCAGACAAGGCCACTCAAAGGCGACAACCTGCAAGCCTTTTGCTTTTTGGTTCTTTGGATGTATTTTTGTTATTCTTTTAGTTTGAGTATCTAACAAAGTATTACCAGAATATGTCAATATTTTTTTTACAAATTTTATATATTATTCGCTGTTCAAACCTGTCAGTTTATTATTTGTGTTAGTTCTTTGTATTACTTTGACTTGATAGAAGTTCACTCCTGGATATAAAATGTTCACTGAATCCTTTTAAAATGCGTTATTGTGATATAATAGGAAGCGTGCTAGGCAAGACTGTGAAGTACTTCAGAGTAATTTACTACTGAGTTAACACGCCACTAAATTATTCACATCGCTGATGTAAAATGATTGGGTTTGATTTCTGCTTTATTGGAAAAAAAATGCTTTATGTTTGGTTTCCTTTTAACGAAAGTCGAATAATCTGTACTTGTAAAATGGCTTAGCTTTGCTGTACTAAGAAATGCAAACTTGTAACGATTTTAAACTAATTTACTGAATTGACTTTTTCAGTTTTTAACCCCTCATATTACATATTTTTAACACAACTCTGACACGATACTAGGATAATTTCCACAGAACAAATTCAGATTCAGAAACTAATAATAAAGCAAGTTAAAGTAAATCGAGTCATCCAGATTCGACTATTTATGGACAAAGAATTTCCGCACTAATAACTACCATTATCATAAACAACAGAATGAGATGGCTCGGACACTTGGAGAGGAAGGACGAGAACAGACAGACGAAAAGGCTTACACAGAAGTGATAAACGGATACAGACCAAGAGGAAGACCGAGAGAGACATGACATGACAACCTGGAGGAAGAATTACGAGCCCTTGGAATGGACAGTTGATAGTAGATGAGTACGTAAAGAGAGAAACGGAGACACGTCTTGTCTGCAGCAGTGAGCCCCAGTAACTCTGAAAACTGAAAGAATGAACGAACTATTCGCAGAAACAACAGACCTTTAGTGGGAACATCGTGAGAGAAAATGAAGAAGAAATATACAATTTGAAAAAAATAGACATCAGTTAACTTTCCTATTTGTTCTGACAAGTTATCAGAATATGAAATGCATAAAGCTAAACATGCCTCTTTTTTATTCCGAACAATCGACTCCACATCTGGTTCAATATTTCCTATTTTTAATCTAAAATCTGGACCAACATCAAGTTAATTATTGCACTTGTTCTTCATGTAATAAAATGTCGGAAACATTTTTTCACAAATATATGTGGAAAAAAAGGGAGCAAGATACCTCAAAGCCTTCTCGCGAATCTTCTTGGAGTAAGATGCTTCAAAGCTTTCTCACCAATCTTCTTGGAACAAGATGCCTCAAAGCTTTCTCACCAATCTTCCTAGAACAAGATGCCTCAAAGCTTTCTCACCAATCTTCTTAGAACAATATGCCTCAAAGCTTTCTCACCAATCTTCTTGGAACAAGATGCCTCAAAGCTTTCTCACGAATCTTACTAGAACAAGATGCCTCCAAGCTTTCTCACCAATCTTCTTGGAACAATATGCCTCAAAGCTTTCTCACCAATCTTCCTAGAACAAGATGCCTCAAAGCTTTCTCACCAATCTTCCTAGAACAATATGCCTCAAAGCTTTCTCACCAATCTTCCTAGAACAAGATGCCTCAAAGCTTTCTCACCAATCTTCTTAGAACAAGATGCTTCAAAGCTTTCTCACCAATCTTCTTGGAACAAGATGCCTCAAAGCTTTCTCACCAATCTTCTTAGAACAAGATGCTTCAAAGCTTTCTCACCAATCTTCTTGGAACAAGATGCCTCAAAGCTTTCTCACCAATCTTCTTAGAACAAGATGCTTCAAAGCTTTCTCACCAATATCCTTGGAGCAAGATGCTTCAAAGCATTCTAAACAATCTTCTTGGAGTAAGGTGCTTCAAAATTTCTCACCAATCTTCTTATAATCAGAAACAATAAAATAACAACTTTCACTCAGAATTGGTCCAGTCCACATTCTTTGAAAATTATTTTCCATGAATAATGACAAGATATGTGAACCATCACAAAATATGTGAACAACTTTAATTTGCTGAATTTTCTTGAGTTTTGTCACTGACCCCCACAGCAGGATTCGTGGACCCCCTTGGACCACCAGTTGTGACCCACTGGATTAGATGAGTCGAACAGAAAGTTGTCGCTGGAAGGAGTTACCTCATGAAGTGAAGTTTTATAGTACATTTTACAGAAAATGCTGAGTGGATGAGGACACAGATTGATTCCAGTGAATATCTTAGTAATGAAGTCTTTCTCCGTCTATTCTGTGTTCAGCTCCATATGCTAAGCCACAGAGACAAAGAGATAGGTTATTTCTATTCTTTTTCTTCTGCGTTCGAAGTTGTTGGTCACATCAGATCCTGATCCCTGTCGACATGGCAAAGCCCGCAGTCCTGTCCAGATCCTGATAGGATCCCCAATGATTTTTGCCCCAAGCTTGTGTCCTCTGGCCATGTCTCTCGCCTCAGGTCTGCATGGTTTGGACACTCTTGAAGGATATGTTCTGGAGTCTGGACTCCACTGCCACATGGACACTCGTCTTTGTGAGACATTTTGAGTCGATGTATATCTATGAATGCTGGCTTCAGCAGAAGGTTTTCATGGGCGCCCTTCATTTTCCATCTATGCTTCATTATAGAGGCAGGTTTGTAAGTAGAGATTGTAGGAGTCCCTCTCTCTTATGCATCATTTTATATATACTTAGAATATCAGGAGAGCTACTTTATCTCTCATCAACATCGTCAGGTGCCATGACGATTAGTGCTGACGGTCTGGCTTCTTCCTAGATCTAGATCCTTGATATTTTAAATGAGATCTGACTTGCTGATTTTTAATCATTCCATCACATTAAGCTGCCCATTGTCTTCTCTGTGTGTATCCTTTGCTCCTGTTCTCATGTGTCTTCCATTCTGTTATGATATGTTTAAGTCCTCTTCTCATTATTTGTTCAGTAAGCCACGAAATCTCCTGGATAAAGTCGCCAAAGAAAGTGAACAGAAAGGCCTTACTTTGAACATCAAAAAGACAGAGACTATGGTTATATCTAAGACACAGAATCCACCAGCATGCAGTATTAAATTAAACGGAACTATTCTAAAGCAGGTGCAGAAATTCAAATACCTTGGAGCAGTAATAACTTTAGATGGAAAATGCACAACAGAAATTAGGAACAGAATAGGCCAAGCAAAGACTGAATTTCAGAGAATGAGAAACATATTAACCAACACATCCTTATCAATGAATGTTAGAAAACGAGTCCTAAAATGCTATATTGAACCTATCTTGTTATATGGAATTGAATCATGGACAATAGGCAAGTGTGCACAAAAATCATTGGAAGCAGCAGAAATGTGGTTTATTAGAAGAATGTTGCGAATCCCCTGGACAGCAAAAATAACTAATGAAGAATGTATGAGAAGAGCTGGAGAGACAAAAAAACTTGTCAAAAAGATAAAAGAGAGACAATGTACTTTCATAGGACATGCAATGAGAAGAGGGTGCATTGAAAATATTATAACAACAGGAAAAATAGAAGGAAGAAGATCAAGAGGAAGACCAAGAGAAATGATACTGGACAGTCTGACGGGATGGTGTGCGAGGAGATCACCAACTGAGCTGATGGCCTGCATGAAGGATCGCGTACTCTGGAGAAGCATAATAGCCAACGCCAGTCGGCACGGCACATGATGATGATGATGATGATGAAGCCACAATTATATGTTCTTATGGATTTAGTGACATTCCTTTTTCAGTAGAGAATATACAAAGACCTAGCCAAATTCTTATAAAAAGATTAGCAGATGTACAATGTTACATTAACTAAGCATTGACAAGGTGTTCCATTAGAGATGTGTTCGTAGAAATGGATCACTGCATAAGCAAAGACAAGATAAAACGTCCCAGTTGTGTTGGAAAAAAAGCTGGGATCTGCACTGAGAATTACACTTCCCCCCAAAAAAAAGAAACAAAAAAAAAACCCAAACTACTATTTCATATGAGACGATTAAATAGCGAAGTGAATGGTTCAAACGGCGTTCGATCTAGTTCGGAGCCACTACACTTAAGCTAGCCGCATAATTAGGTACCTGACTCCTTCCCTTGGTGGGGGAAGGCTAACATGCACGGTACTCACATCGTTGTCATGAGTTACACTGACATGATGAGATAATTATGAGAAGGAATATAATATCTTCTTCTTTCTTAAACATCATGGAATAGGTCCAGGAACATATCTACACTACTACTATTACTACTACTACTACTACTACTACTGTTACTAGTATTACTACTACTACTGTTACTACTATTACTACTACTACTGTTACTACTACTACTACTACTATTATTACTACTACTATTACTACTACTACTACTGTTACTACTACTACTACTACTACTACTACTTCTATTACTACAACTATTATTACTACTACTACTACTGTTACTACTACTATTACTACTGTTACTGCTACTACTTCTACTACTACTGTTACTACTACTACTACTGTTACTACTACTACTACTACTACTACTGTTACTAGTACTACTACTACTGTTACTACTATTACTACTACTACTACTACTGTTACTACTACTATTACTACTACTGTTCCTACTACTACTACCACTACTACTGTTACTACTATTACTTCTACTGTTACTACTACTACTGTATAACTACTACTGCTACTACTACTACTACTGTTACTACTACTATAACTACTAATGTTCCTACTACTACTACCACTACTACTGTTACTACTATTACTACTACTGTTACTACTACTACTGTTACTACTACTACTGTTACTACTACTACTACTACTACTACTGTTACTACTACTACAACTACTACTTTCTCTGTCTCTTCTTCTTCTTAAGGGGGAGAGATGATGGAAATAAATTAAGACCAGCTTGTCTGTTCAGATGTGACAATGATATGTAACATTTGACAATCGACTGAATATTAATGTCACTTTTAAAAAATGTTGTTTAGAAAAGAATAGTTTTCAACAGTAGAGCGTAGGAACTGTACAGAACATGTAGCTAGGAGATATCAGGTTTCTCTGCATCGGTTGCATAGAACATATTGCTTGATGTTTCTCTGAAACAGAAAAAGAACAATAACCCTCGGTGTACAGCAACTGATGACACCAATGACATGCAGATTTCCAGCTGTTATTGTACCTCTTACACTTCATCTATGTGGGATATCCCTTTATTTCACTCTCAGAGTACAAGTACGAACCACTCACAGCAGAAGTGACTCCGTAGTCATTCATGTCTAAAGCAAAAATCGGACAGTAAAGATTCCCTCGAACTAAACAATGCTTAGAACAGGAAGAGAACGTATATTTTTTTTAACGTCACAACTAGCGTATTCATTTTAATGAAGAAAATCTATTGAAATGATCTCTAAAATTAGAGAGATAAATAAAGTCAGAACACCTGTCCTCACTTTAATCATTCCTAAATAAGAGGGAAGAAGTTAGATCGAGCCTTATCTAAAACAACAGTAGCTCTATGAGTCAGTACAGGATGATGAGAAATGTAATGACAAAATGTAACAGATGCAATAACTAAGTTATATTTCACACGTTTGCAGTGAAAAGTCTCACTACAATCAAAAGTAAAGTAACCGTAACTAGACATGAATTATATTTTCTATATTGTTTTTCCCATATATATATATATATATATATATATATATATATATATATATATATATCTTCTTATATCTTATATCCTTCCCGTGCCGTTAAACGTCACATAGGGCTCGCAAAGTAGTTCGCCAATTTTTCCTGTCTTCGGCGAGTCTTTCAACCTTATCAAAGGATTTTATGCCTGTTAATTTGGCCTCTCTTAATAATGTCCTCTTCAGAGTTTCACGCGGTCTGTCTCTTTTTCTTTGGCCTGTTGTGTTCCACTTGATAGCTTGTTTTGGGATTCTCTGATCATTTCTTCTCATCAAGTGACCAGCATATTTCCATCTCCTTTTCCTGATCACCCATGAGACTGGTTGTTGTTCAGTCATCTGTCTTATCTCTGCATTGTTCTTGAATTCATTCCACATGATGCCGAGTATTTTCTTTAGGCACTTGTTTTCAAAAGAGTCTAATTTCTTTTCTATTTCTTTAGTTATTTTCCAGCTTTCGCATGCATAAATGAGGGTGGATATTACATTTGAAATGAATAGTCTTAACTTGGTTTTTGTGCTTATAACTTTTGAATTCAATATGTTCTCCATATTTTTGAAGACTGATGCTGCTTTTGCAATTCTGATTCTAACTTCCTTTCTAGTGTCACCATCCTGGTCTATGTAACTGCCAAGGTATGTACAGTGATTGACTTCTTCAATATCTGTCCCTTCTATGTGTATTTTTCTATTTTGATTGATGGGAATTTTCATTACTTTTGTTTTGTCCTTGTTAATTTCAAGTCCTATTTTGCTAGCCAGTGAAGACAGGCTATCTGTTTTTTCTTGCATGGAATTCACATTATTACTGATAAGAGTTATGTCATCAGCAAAATCAAGATCTTCTAGTTGGGTCCCATGTACCCAGTCAATACCTATGTTACCTGTGCAGCATTTGTTCATTATGAAGTCTATTGTAATTCCAAAAAGTAAAGGAGACAGTATACATCCTTGTTTCACACCTGTTTCAATCTGGAACCATTCACTCATCCCTTCTTTTGTATTGACTGCACAAACATATCCATTGTATAAGTCCTTAATGATGTTGACAATTTTAGATGGTATTCCATATAGACATAAAATTATCCATAATGAATCTCTGTGTATGCTATCAAATGCCTTTTAAAATCTATGAAGTTCAGTATTAATGGTTTCTGCTTTTCAATATGTTCTTCAAGTATTATTCTTAGAGTAAAGATCTGGTCGAGACATCTTCTCCCTTTTCGAAATCCTGCTTGTTCTTCTCTCATTGCAGTATCCACTATATCTTTGAGTCTATTCAAAATGACCTTGCAAAATACTTTTGACACAACTGATATTAAGGTTACTCCTCTCCAGTTGTTACAGTCACTAAGGTTGCCCTTTTTGGGTATTTTAACAATAATTCATTTCTTCCAATTAGAAGGGACCTTTTCTTCTTTCCAAATCTTGTTAAACATTCTCTGTAGTTGTCTCATGTTGTCACTATTGATAGCTTTTAGCATCTCGGCTGTTATTTCATCTTCACCTGCAGCTTTGTTGTTAGCCATTAAATTCACTGCTGTTTCAATTTCATGCAATTTAATTTCATCTAGGTTGACATTTAGTTGTGGGGTTGGTAAGTCAGTTTCAAGGTTTAACAATTCTTTTGGGTGTGGTCGATTGAGTATTTCTTGGAAGTGTTCAGCCCATCTTTGCTTTTGGTCTTTATTTGATGTTAATAGTGTTCCAGTTTTGCTAAGGATTGGTCTTTCTTTAGATGTAATAGTACCTGTTAGTCTCTTTTGTATGTTATATAAAGTTTTGCTGTCTCCTGTTTTTGCTGCTTTTTCTGCCCCTTTTGCCATATTGTCTATGTATTCTCTTTTATCCCTGCTAGCTGAACTTTTTACTTTCTTGTCTATTTCTTTGTATTTTGATTTTGGTGAATCTCTTTCATGATCTGTTTTTGCATTCAACATGTCTAATTTGACTGCTCGTCTTTCATGTATATACTTCCATGTTTTATCTGATATCCATGCTTTTCTATTTGGTTTTTCCAATCCAGCGCGTACTTTTGCTGCTGTGATTATGGCTGTGCTGTAAGAATTCCATAACTCATCTATACCTATCTCCTCGACTTCACTGGGTGTTTTGGAATGTTTGGCAAGTTCCTGATTGAAATTAATGTTAGTATTTTCTTCTTGTAGGCTGTGGCTGTTTATCTTTCTGTGTACTGATTTCTTGTGTTGACTTTTCAATTTTAGTTTTATTTTCCCTATGCACAGGTTGTGATCACTGTTGACATCTGCACCCCTATAAGCCCTTACATACATGAGAGATGTTCTGTATTGCTTTCTAATACAAAAATGGTCTATCTGGTTTCTAGTTCTATCATCTGGAGATATCCATGTTGTTTTATGTATCTCTTTGTGTGGGAATATTGTGCCTCCAATGACCATGCCCTCTGTTAGACATACTTCAATTAATCTTTCTCCATTCTGATTAACCATGTCAATTCCTTCTTTCCCCATCACTTTTTCAACGTCGGTATTATCCTTCCCTACCTTAGCATTGAAGTGCCCCACAGCAATTAGGATGTCGTGTTTAGGGACTTTGTTGATGATTTGTTGTAGTTGGTGATAGAAGTCGTCTTTCACATCATCATCTGCATCATTCGTGGGTGCATAACACTGTATTATTGTCATTCTTCTTCCGTGTCGTAGGTTGTATCGTGCTCTTATTATACGACTGTTCACTGGTTCCCATTCTACAAGGCTCTTTGCAGCTACATTTGACATAATAATGCCCACTCCGTCCCGGAATTTACCGACATTTCTGCCTGAATGTATTATTAACTTACCGTTTTCCGCCGATCTTTTACCTGCTTCTGGCCATCGCATTTCGCTGATGCCTAGTATGTCTAGATGGTATCTCTCCATTTCTTTGCTGACCTGAGTAGTTTTTGTTGGTGCTGCCATCGTTCTCAGAATCCAACCCTTGTCACATGTTTGGGGCCGACGGAAGAGCTCTTCGGAGTTGGCATCCCTGATGATCGGTTGGTTTCTCTGTGAGTTTGCATAACGATATCTTTTTTTCCCATCTGGAGTTGCCTCTAGATAGGCCCCAGGATAAGGTTGTTAGCCTTATGCCCAACTCCCGGTACATGATATGTAACAGATCAAGCGGAATTCCGCTGATTTCTGCATGCCGGCGAGAGCGTTTTAAAAACGACCGCCATCTTGCACGTCACGCCGGAAGTATATATATATATATATATAAGTATAAAAGTATATATATATAAGTATATATATATACATATCCCTCAAACGATCAGATGATAGGCATGCATTCATGAATAATAATAATAAGAAGAAGAAGAAGAATAACAGACAATGGGTAGTCCTATTGTAGATGTTTCACCCTCATACGTGTATGATGTGGTTTAGTGCTGCATGAGTATATGTGATGAGTAATGTTGTAAACCACTTTCTCATCACTCATAGAGACAGATAAAGGCCTGGCATACTTCCATACCTTCGTCCTTTAGCTCCCACACAGCTGTTCTCCCTCTAGAAATCCCGCCAATAACCTCCTCTCATGACCTAGTTCAATAACAGATCAGTCACGTGACAAAATTTCACATGGGTATGTGCTGTATAGTAAGGCGTGGGCAACTAGATGACTCCTGGGAACATGTGTAATTTATATTAACATGTGTCAGAGATACTCAGAGATGTGGTGATGTGCTCATATTCTCCTTAACTTGGAGACAGCGATGTAGTCAGCAACACGTCTGGGAGACAGGACAGCGATGTGATCAGCAACACGTCTGGGAGACAGGACAGCGATTTGGAATGGTTGGCAAGTTCCTGATTGAAATTAATGTTAGTATTTTCTTCTTGTAGGCTGTGGTTGTTTATCTTTCTGTGTACTGATTTCTTGTGTTGACTTTTCAATTTTAGTTTTATTTTCCCTATGCACAGGTTGTGATCACTGTTGACATCTGCACCCCTATAAGCCCTTACATCCATGAGAGATGTTCTGTATTGCTTTCTAATACAAAAATGGTCTATCTGGTTTCTAGTTCTATCATCTGGAGATATCCACGTTGTTTTATGTATCTCTTTGTGTGGGAATATTGTGCCTCCAATGACCATGCCCTCTGTTAGACATACTTCAATTAATCTTTCTCCATTCTGATTAACCATGTCAATTCCTTCTTTCCCCATCACTTTTTCAACGTCGGTATTATCCTTCCCTACCTTAGCATTGAAGTGCCCCACAGCAATTAGGATGTCGTGTTTAGGGACTTTGTTGATGATTTGTTGTAGTTGGTGATAGAAGTCGTCTTTCACATCATCATCTGCATCATTCGTGGGTGCATAACACTGTATTATTGTCATTCTTCTTCCGTGTCGTAGGTTGTATCGTGCTCTTATTATACGACTGTTCACTGGTTCCCATTCTACAAGGCTCTTTGCAGCTACATTTGACATAATAATGCCCACTCCGTCCCGGAATTTACCGACATTTCTGCCTGAATGTATTATTAACTTACCGTTTTCCGCCGATCTTTTACCTGCTTCTGGCCATCGCATTTCGCTGATGCCTAGTATGTCTAGATGGTATCTCTCCATTTCTTTGCTGACCTGAGTAGTTTTTGTTGGTGCTGCCATCGTTCTCAGAATCCAACCCTTGTCACATGTTTGGGGCCGACGAAAGAGCTCTTCGGAGTTGGCATCCCTGATGCTCGGTTGGTTTCTCTGCGAGTTTCCATAACGATATCTTTTTTTCCCATCTGGAGTTGCCTCTAGATAGGCCCCAGGATAAGGTTGTTAGCCTTATGCCCAACTACCGGTACATGATATGTAACAGATCAAGCGGAATTCCGCTGATTTCTGCATGCCGGCGAGAGCGTTTTAAAAACGACCGCCATCTTGCACGTCACGCCGGAAGTATATATATATATATATAAGTATATATATATACATATCCCTCAAACGATCAGATGATAGGCATGCATTCATGAATAATAATAATAAGAAGAAGAATAACATACAATGGGTAGTCCTATTGTAGATGTTTCACCCTCATACGTGTATGATGTGGTTTAGTGCTGCATGAGTATATGTGATGAGTAATGTTGTAAACCACTTTCTCATCACTCATAGAGACAGATAAAGGCCTGGCATACTTCCATACCTTCGTCCTTTAGCTCCCACACAGCTGTTCTCCCTCTAGAAATCCCGCCAATAACCTCCTCTCATGACCTAGTTCAATAACAGATCAGTCACGTGACAAAATTTCACATGGGTATGTGCTGTATAGTAAGGCGTGGGCAACTAGATGACTCCTGGGAACATGTGTAATTTATATTAACATGTGTCAGAGATACTCAGAGATGTGGTGATGTGCTCATATTCTCCTTAACTTGGAGACAGCGATGTAGTCAGCAACACGTCTGGGAGACAGGACAGCGATGTGATCAGCAACACGTCTGGGAGACAGGACAGCGATGTGAACAGCAACAAGTCTGAGAGACAGGACAGCGATGTGATCAGTAACAAGTCTGAGAGACAGGACAGCGATGTGATCAGTAACAAGTCTGAGAGACAGGACAGTGATGTGATCAGTAACAAGTCTGAGAGACAGGACAGCGATGTTATCAGCAACAAGTCTGAGAGACAGGACAGCGATGTGGTCAGCAACAAACCTGCCAGACAGGACAGCGATGCAGTCAGCAACAAGTCTGTGAGACAGGACAGCGATGTGGTCAGCAACAAGTCTGTGAGACAGGACAGCGATGTGGTCAGCAACAAGTCTGGGAGACAGGACAGCGATGTGGTCAGCAACAAGTCTGGGAGACAGGACAGCGATGTGATCAGCAACAAGTCTATGAGATAAGACAGTGATGTGGTCAGCAAGAAGTCTGGGAGACAGGACAGCGATGTGGTCA
>CM019714.1:263503-279701 GCA_009760885.1 Achatina immaculata
TAATAGAGACAAAGTTTCACAACATGTACTTGTAACTACGAATTTCAGAGAAAACAGCAGATACTACTATCTAAAGCTGCATATTCTGCAATTATATTACTTGTGATGATTATGTTTAACTTAAGATAAAGGCAAGAAAACTTTTTTCAGTTATTTAATGGTTTCCGTTTACCTTGTCCTTTTTTAGCTAGCGAATTTTCCGTCCACAGAAGCGCATTGTCGTTTTAATTTTCTCGTAAAATAACATTGAGTATTGATATATAATGTATCTTACCTGCAGACTGGCCATGTCCAAACAAGGCACACGACATCAGAAGAATGGCAAAAGCTCTCAACGTCATGGCTACTCTGTAGATTGGTGTGCAGGAATAATGTCGGATGTTTCGTGCTTTTAAAGGGTCTGTGTTTTTTTATTTTAAGATCATAATTTAAAATTGCAAATTAAATGCAAACAAAAAAGAAAACAATATTTCAAATTTATGAAGTTCCTTCGCTCAAATGAATAAAAATCAGTTTCTACTTCAAGTTCATATTCCTTACAGCGATATTTAATAAACACTGAATAATTTTTCCATACATTATGTTAAGTATATGTTAACATACAACAAAGATTCCTCAAGAGAATGTACTTATTAGACAGGCAGAAGAAGTTCATTTTGAAACTTATGAAATATTGCTCAACCCTCAGCTCTACTTTAACATTTTGTTTTCTTCAACGAATTAGTCTCAACTATCCGCGATCATTGTATCAAATGCGTCAAATGGATGCTTGTATCCGCGGATATTTTAGAACCCTAATAGTTTGTATAAAACCATATATATACATATACGTATATATACAAATATATATATATACACGAGGGGAAGTTAGTAAGTAACTCGCAAATTGAAATATTTTATCAGTGGCAGTTATCAGGTATTATTTAAATATATCCTTAGAAAGTACCATTATCCAACTTTGTAATAGTTGTATGTAGAGGGCGCTCAGAGTTACGTGCGCATGAGCACAGCAATAACAAAATGGCTACCCAACTGATAGTGTGTACCAAAGAAGAACAGAGAATTGTAGTGCGATTTTTGTGGGCTAAAGGACATTCAGTTGAGGACATTCATAAGGAAATCATTACAGTTTATGCTGAAAAGTGTTTATCACGTAAAGCGTGCCTCAATGCAATAAAAACATCCGTCATCGCCATGAGCAAAAAAATTCAAGATTACACCATAGGCGGGTAAGGTTATGGTGACAGTGTTCTGGGATTATCAAGAAGTGTTGTTAACCAAGTTCCCGAAGTATGGTGACAGTGTGAATTCTGCATCGTACTGTGAAGTTCTGTCGATGCTACGGGATCCAATTGGAAGAAAACGTCCTGGTCTGCTGATTAGAGGTGTGCTTCTCATTCATGACAATGCCAGACCACATCTCTCTCTCTCTCCCTCTCTCTCTCTCTCTCTCTCTGAACCTTAAGTGCCCAGGGCACATGGGCTTCCGCAAGGGTTTTCCACAAATGCCTGTCCTTCGCCTTTTTTCTGCTCTTGCCAGGTGAGCCCTCTATTGCTCAACATCCTTTCTGCTGTTCTTCTCCATGTCTCTTTTGGTCTACCCTTACTTCTGTTCCCCTGTGGTGTACATCTTAGTGCTATTTTTGGTAGTGAGTTGTCAGTCATTCGGAGCACATGTCCCAACCATCGCCAGCGTCTTTCCTCAATAAGTGTTGTCAGTGGCTTCATCTGCATTTCTGCCAATATGACTGTGTATAAAACACATTAAATACTCATATAAAACACATTAAATAATAGATAGAAAGTAATTAATATATAAGTAGAATAATATAGCTTTTAACATAAATAATCATCATAAGTCCTCTGAAATCCCAATGAAGCACCATTCATTAAGCTTTCCATGTCATTGCGACTCATTGTTGCAGACAAGACTTGTCTCCATTCTTCTCTTTTCTTGTTCTTCTTCTTCAAACTGTCCACTCCGAGGACTCGTAGGTCTTCCTCCAGGCTGTCACGCCAACATTGTCTCGGTCTGCTTCTTGGTCTGTCTCCGGTAATCACTTAGATATAAGACTTTTTTGTATGTCTATTCTCGTTCGTCCTCTCATCTGTTGTTTTTCATAAAGGTAGTTATAAGTGGAGACCGGAGTAGCGTGCGTATTTCTTTGTTATTTTTTATTTTGGATTCTTGTGGAATAGGATCTTTAACTAGCCCGAACATTTTCAAGATTCTGTATTCCAAGATCTGTAGCTGTGTTTCGTCTTGTTTTGTTGTGCTCCATTTTCTGATCTATATAAGACAACTGGTCTAATCTGTGTCTTGCATATATTTAGTATGGTGTTGTGGACAGGATTTCTCATGCAATACTACATTATTATCTAATTCAAAATCTACACAAGAATAATATCTCGTGGGTCGATTATCCATTATCCAGTTCTCATCCACTTTCTACATTTGGACTACAATACTTTAATTAATTTTTAGCATTCTTCTCCGCCTTTCTGACTTGTGGACCTCTAGCGAGACGCGATAGCCTCATCTCTGTCTCTGTATCTGATCTTCTATCTCTCCTAAACTGCTTCTCTAATTGCTTCTCTCTAACTACATTTCTAACTGCTTCCCTATAAGTGCTTCTCTAACTGCTTCAGTCTAATTGCTTCTCTCATTTGTTATGTTCTTCATTCATTATCTCTCCGCTTCCCCTGTTCCGTCCCCCTCTCCCGACACTTTGTCCTCTAGCGGTTATCATGTTTCTATTGCCTTTCCCCCCACCCCTTTCTACCACTTGTTTTCCTCCTCTCTCTCCACCTCTTCTTTACGATTGGCTCTATCGACGTATCCTTTGTGTGACCCGCGTGGTCTCTATGTATCTTCTAAGATACGCATTTCTGTTTCCTACTACTGAAGGAGGCCATATTAAGATAAGTTCTTCGTTTAATTATTTATTTGTCTCGTTGTGCATGTAATCCTCGAAAGAAGGCTCACGCCGAAATATTGGATGTTGTATGTTTTTCATTTATTCATTCTCATACTTTCTATTCGTTTTTTCTCACTTTACTCACTCCCTCTGCCATTTAGTAAAACTATACAATACACCTCTATTTAACTTTATTATTTGTTTTAAAGTTTCTTTATTATTAAAAAAACTGATACATGGTATGGTTTCAAACATGAACATGTAAATAACGTTTATAATCAACACACCTTTTATGAAGATGAAGTTGATATACAACGAGTTTTACAATGTCATGATGAAAGTTTTGATATATAACAGTTTCTAACTTATATTGTGTCTAGGGGACTCGACAATGTTGATAAGAGAAGGGATTAGTTGTCGCCAGAAGTTGTAGCCGGAGGCGGTGGCCACACCTAAAGTGATGGTCTTGGGTGGCTTCGCTGGGATTTATAAGATTCGGATTAGAAGAGAATGAGGAGTGGGTTAGATAGAAAATATTGATACGAGTTCATTAATGATTATCTGGGAAGGGTGAATACTTAGGTTAGGAGGATTATTAAGAAGGGGAGAAGCACAACAAAGCAACATAACGTTGTGACTGCATCGTTACGTCTGGGTAAGTAGACAGACAGATTTACCTTCAGGTTTATTAAGCAGGAGTGGGTGATACATTCCGACTAATGAAGTGAAGGTATGAATCATACATCATAAATCATACATCACATAATGGTTGTATGGGTTAAACATGTCTACAATTTGTATGTGTGCGTGAAAATCCTGTTTTCAAACATTACTTTGTTTCTAGACTGTCAAACGAGATATCTAAATTCTGTCAAAATAATGATAGACTCTTTGTGTTTGTCTGTACATGTTCGAAGCGTAGTATTCAACATAGTAGCTCTATACATATCTACTTCTCTTGTTTTTCTTGTTGCTAATTCTGGCGTATGGTGTTTGAATGTAAGTTAAACAGCTTTTTACTCAAAGAAAACATGATCTTCTGTTTCTTGTTTGTTTTGTTCACATAATTTACATTTAATAAGTCTGTTGAATCTGTGATCTACTCCTTGTACAGTTGGTGTCTGGTTTAACAGTAATCTCTAGGTTATCTCTCTTGTCTTCGCTGTAATTTTTATCTTCTGTAACCTTTGAAAGGCCTGTGTAGTCAGGGATGAAGTATTTGTATCCTGTCTTTATTTTGGTAAGTAGTGGTGGTTCTTGTTCTCTTGTAGTAACATCGAATAGCGACAGAGAAAAATGGAGAAGAAAGGAAGAGAAAGGTATAGAACTTCCATGACAGTAGAACAAGACGTGGACAAAACTAAACAGTGAAAACATTGAATAGAAAAACTCAGTGACACTGGCATATATGTAACACAAAGGAGGGACGCCAGAAAGTGGATGGTCCAGTGATAACAAAGCAGTGACTGGACGTTGATACAAGTAAACAAAATAGAAACGACAAATAGAAAAGGCAGAGACAACGAAAAGCGAGGACACAATAAATCTCCGACATGAAATAGAAAGATAATGACTCAGGTAAATAACAATTGTATAGGTCGAGTTGACACTTGACACCTGTTAGGTGACGCGATTGCACACGGGTTTTATATAAAGGAGTGACCAACTCGACCAGCTGACCAATTAAATATGTAGAGGCGTGGCCTATTGGACAATTGACTTACGAGAGATAAGTCACGGGACAGTTTGAATGACGGACAATCAGAATGCTCATGGGAACCAAGTAGTAGGGAGAAGAACAGCAGAAGAAGAACACACACCAGAGAAGTCACGAGAGAGAAAGAAGATGTAGGTAACGACAGGTGAAATAGATGGACAATTAGAGCAATAGATACTCAGGAAAATCAGTTTTGAAGAAGTAGTTTTAGGACAAATTGAAGCTGTTTTTCAAGTGTTTCAAGTGATTGCGAAGAATTGATACTTTGAAACTTCGAGAACAGTGATTTAAACGTGTAGTTGATTGACCACGTGTTGCAGATCGAATATAGTACATAGTTTAGAATTGTCCTCTTATCAAATGTGTAGAATATTGTAAAATAGAGGAACATTGAGAAATGTTGCATGTAGAATATGATAGTTTGATAATGATGTGCTTCAACGAAAATAGCGAAGAGTATGTCATATTGCATCTTAATACAAGAGATGTTGTGAATTCTAAGTCGAATATCTTATTTGTCAGAATTAAATGAATTCTGTAGAGAACATTTCATCGGACTTCTTCTGAGTTAGGGAAATGTAATGTTTGTGAAACCTAATCTAAAGCAACAGAAATGTGGATGTGTGAGAAGAGAAAATGGATATAAATAATGAACATCTCATTTTATTCAGATATATCTTATCTTATATCTTATATCCTTCCCGTGCCGTTAAACGTCACATAGGACTCGCAAAGTATTTCGCCAATTTTTCCTGTCTTCGGCGAGTCTTTCAACGTCATCAAAGGATTTTATGCCTGTTAATTTGGCCTCTCCTAACAATATCCTCTTCAGAGTTTCACGTGGTTTGCCTCTTTTTCTTTGGCCAGTTGTGTTCCACTTGATAGCTTCAGAAATATACAATTAACAAATGAAAATATTATACACTGACCAGATGTTTGTAGATGTCTGATGTTTTCATCTGCATTAACTGTTCATGCACTGTCTATTGAAGAGCGTCATGGAGCCAAAATGATTGGAAAGTGCGTTAATTTATAAAGTTTTGTTAGTCTCAGCTCAATGTAGTAGTGGGTTAGTGAATGTTTCTGTGGCTGTTGGATAATTTGTCCCACATATTTAATCCTGAGTGCCTGGATCTTTGTTTTTGTGTCTTGTAAGGAGATGTCTACTCTTTTCTTATCTTGGATCAGTGTTTCTCGTCCGATGATGTGTAAGAAATCATATATTATTAAGAACGACATACATGACATTCTCTTCTATACTGACTTAAAGGAGGAGGTGGCCAGGGCCTGTCCATATAATGAAAATGACAAACGAATACTTACCACGAACGACTTCGAAGTGGACTCCACGGAGTAAAAGAAGAAAGATATGCCCCATAGAGACATGGAGATACAGAGAATAGAAAATCCTTTTAAACAATGGACTGATATGGGAGACAACCAAGAATAAAAGTCGGCAACTAAAGTGGAAATCTATCCATGTGTGGCCTTGTACAGAAGAGACAGAAGAAACAGAGAGAGAGAGGAGAGAGAGTGAGAGGAGAGGAGAGAGTGAGAGGAGAGAGAGAGGGAGAGGAGAGACAGACATTGGGAGAGAGGAGAGAGAAAGAGAGTGAGAGAGAAAAGAGAGAGAAAGAGAGTGAGAAAGAGAGAGGGGAGAGAGGAGAGAGAAAGAAAATGAGAGAGAGAAGAGAGAGAGAGAGGAAAGAGGAGAGAGAAAGAGAGTGAGAGAGAGAGTGTGTGTGTGTGTATGTTACAATGGTTGTGTGACAAGAAAAAGCAACTATCTACTGGATTTCTCAATGTTCCACTGATTGCTCTTGGCGACATAGGAAAACATTTGTGCACGTAATGAAAAGATAAGAAATTAATTCGTTTTAATTTACCCGAGGCTAATACTTATGTAATTGAATATTTCAGATAATTATCTATACTGAACTGAGTAATATATTATTTAAATATACTCAATATAAAAACACATATCGGCAGTAAAACTGTAAAGCAATGTAGAGTAATCTAAAATGTTTTAAATGGTTATTTCTTATTCGCGTAACATTACAGCTTCCCTAGTTCTATTTGTTTCTTGAGATAGACCACCCTTGCTGAAAACACGATGTTTCTTACTGTTTATCAATATACATGCAGGTTACTGGAGACAATGATACTACGTGGAACCTCTGCGCAGGAAATACAAAGGCACGAGAGTAGACGTTTTGGGCGTCTCTGGTGGAAATATCACATAAAAATCATATTTGCGTATTGTAAGCACGTAACGGCTGCTTCTCTGAAACACAGCATCGCTTTCTCATCAACTCTTCTTCTTCTTCTTCTTCTTTTTCTTCTTCAGCCTTCCGAACCATTAAGGCTTATTGCTGCAGATAAAGTTCGCATCCATTCCTCTCTATTCCTAATCTTCTCTCTCCAGTTGGTGACACCTGTAGCAGTATATGATAAATGTAGCAGTATATGATAAATGTAGCAGTATATGATAAATGTAGCAGTATATGATAAATGTAGCAGTATATGATAAATGTAGCAGTATATGATAAATGTAGTAGTATATGATAAATGTAGCAGTACATGATAAATGTAGTAGTATATGATAAATGTAGCAGTATATGATAAATGTAGCAGTATATGATAAATGTAGCAGTATCTGATAAATGTAGCAGTATATGATAAATGTAGCAGTACATGGTAAATGTAGTAGTATATGATAAATGTAGCAGTATATTAGAATAAGTAAACTTATCGGGAAAACTCGATCCTCTGGTAGTCGCTCGGGTAGAAAAGAAAGCACCGTGCGGTACTTAATCTAGCAGACGACAGAGACGCACTCATTCATTCATTTGCGGAACTTTGCCTCCCTAACAGCTCTCCTGTAGGCCTCTCGGTTGTGAGCAAGATGGCCTGCTGCTAATCCATCCATTTGAAGATCATCAACGATGTCTTGCAGCCATCTTCGCCTTGGTCTTCTTTTCTTTTTTTTCCCATTATGTACCCTTCCAAGACGGTTTTCTGTAGATTATCATGACTTACAAAATGTATACAAAATATTTACGTTTTCTCTCTTTAATCCTCTATACTAGCCAGCCATCTTCAATATTACGTTCTTGTAGTATGGATATATTTGTTCTTTTTTGTATCCATGATATTTGAAGAACTCTTCTATAGCATTTACATTCAAATGCATTTATATGTTTCTCAGCTGTTTTGTTAAGTGTCCACGTCTCACAGGCATATGTTGCGATGGGAAAAATGCATGCATTAAAAATCTTATTTTTGTAGTTCTGTCTGCTCCTCTCCACGGATTCTTTAGTTGTTTTACTTTCTGAAGAGCAACAGATGTCCTCTTTAATTTCCCTCATTTTATCTTCATAATTAGTTAGCACTGATCACAAGATATTCAAAACTCTCCACTTCTTCCAGTTTTTCCGCATTGATATATATATATATATATATATATATATATATATCAGCTACCGTGTATGTTTTGTCAGTTGTCATCAATTTAGTTTTCTTCGTATTAAGATAGAGATTTTGCTCTTCACTATTCTTACGGACTGACATAATTAGTTTTACCGTTCCTTTTTGTGTTATGGACAGTAACACTGTGTCATCAGCATATCTAATCTCTGGTATTTCATAACCTCCAATTTTTATGGTATCGTAATATTCTTTGTCTACGTCTTCTCTAACATTCCTCATTATATTTTCAGTATAAAAGTTAAACAAGTAAGGTGATAATATGCATCCCTGACGGACCCCTTGTTTTATGTCAAACCAAGTTGTCGTTTCACCATTTATTCTTACTGCTGCTTGTTGGTCTAGATACAACAGTGATGCTAATTGTATCAAAAGTGTTTTAAATTCCATTTCTTCCATTATTTCCCAAAGTGTCTGGTGTTGTACACAATCAAATGCCTTTGAGTAGTCTATAAAAGATAAATATAGATTCGCATTAAATTCTCTGCATTTCTGTATTATTAATCTTAGATTGAATATACGATCTCTTGATCCTCTTCCTTGCCTGAAACCAGCTTGGACCATATTGACCTCTTCTTCTATCTTCTTACGAAGTCTACTCATTATGATTTTTAACAGAATTTTACTCACATGACTAATCAGGGCAACAGTTCTGTAGTTTGTGCATAATTTCAGGTTACCCTTTTTTTAGCAGTGGTATGAATACAGTTCTTTTCCATTCTTTTGGCCAAATACATGAATGCCATATCTTTTTACATAATGCATGACAGATTGTTGCACATTCCTTTCCTCCTGCTTTAATAAGTTCAGCTGTTATCTCATCACATCCTGGTGATTTACCATTTTTCAGATTCTTTATTTCTCATAAAACTTCTTCTATTGTCGGTTCCCCTCATATTGTTACTCCCAATACAACCGTGTCGGTTTCACTAAACAATATAGCAAAACCCAAGTATGCCACTCTAATGTATTTATTTTACGTCAGAGTCTGCCTCAGTATCTCAAAAATTGGAAGCATGTATTTTCATCATCATCATCATCATCATCATCATCGTGAAAAAATATATACCTAACTAATACCTGGTTTAACAATGACATTCACAATTTTAGGGCAACACAATAGTAGTAATACAAAAATATTTACATCATCAATGCGAGCCATATTAGTCTCATTTCTCGTACACATAAAAATGGTCACATTATCATTGATAAAGAATGACCACTTGTATATTTATACACATGTAGGCGCATCAGACTGAACCCTGAAAAGAACGTTAGAGATCTCTCACTAGTATCGTCTTCTATTTCCTCTCGTTCCTCTGCCCCAGTAACTATTATCTCTGTTTCCTCTGGGGTTACTATATCCCTTCTCATACCTTCTCTCATCATTAAAAATTCTCTTGTTCTGACCTGACATAATATTATTTTCTCTGTTTCCTGTAGTACTATTGTATCCTCTCTCATAGATTCTGTCATCCTTAAAAGCTGTCCTATTTCGACGTGACATAAAACTATTTTCTCTGTTTTACTTAGTATTATTATAACCTCTCTCACAGAGTCTCTCATCTTTAAAAATCTTCTCGCTCTGATCCTCCTTGCAAGTTAGTGTTTGACATGTTTTTATAATGTTAGAAATTTGTTTTTCCATGTCTGCTAAAAAAGATTCTGTTATATTATCATCATCTGAGGGTGCCACCACTTCATCATTAAAATCATGTGACACCATTACTTCATTCATATTAATTTCAGCAAGACCACCTATGGTGCCTTGTGTACTTTCTGTACTATCTATTATTATTTGGCTATGGTTGATTTCTTTTACATTATCTTCTTTCTCTCTCGTGTCTTCTCTGGTCTGTGTTCTCCTTCAACTGTTCTTCTCTTCTCTGTCCTACAGTTATTCTCTTGTCTGGACCGGTCTCTATTCACTGACCGTTCTTGTTCCTCCGTCTTCTGGCTCCCTCCTCTGTCTCCTCGCATCTACTTCCGTACTTCCTGGTTCTTTATTGTTTGTTCTTCCGTCTTCGGCCCCCTTCTCAGTCTCCTCTCTCCTGTACTTTCGTACTTCTTGGTCCTCTCCTGTCTCTCCACATACTTTTTTATCTTCAAGTCCAGCTTCATGGATTAACCAATAAGTATTTCGGCTCCACCCTTCAGATGTCCACTGGTTCTCATGAGCGTTCTGATTGTCCGTCATTCAAAGTGCCCCGTAACTTATCTCTCATAAGTCAGTTGTTCAATAGGTCACGCCTCTAAATATTTAATTGGTCAGCTGGCCGAGTTGGTCACTCCTTTATTTAAAAACCGTGCGCAACAACGTCCTAACGCGTATCAGTCTCGTCTATACACTTGTTATTTACCTAAGTCACTATCTTGCTATTTCATGTCGAAAGTTTTATTGTGTCCTCGCTTTTCATTGTGTCTGCCTTTTCTATTCGTCTTTTCTATTTTGTTTTCACGTGTCAACGTCCAGTAACTGCTTTGTTATCACTGGATCATATTACTTTCTAGCGTCCTACCATTGTATTACCTCTCTCTCAGCGTCATTGAGTCTCGTCTATTTCTATTCACTGTTTCCACTGTTTACCTGTGTCCGCGTCTTGTTCTAGTGTCATGGAAGTTTTATACGCTTCTCTTCCATTCCTACCTACTTTTCTCTGTCGCTATTCGATGTTACTATTTTGTTTACAGTATATTTTCATAATCATAATCATTAATAATAATAATAGCAAATAATCATTACTTACAAGGCCATTTTACAGAACTTTGCCTCCCTAACAGAACTCCTGTAGGCCTCTCGGTTGTGAGCTTACATTGGGTCATGAACTAATTGGAGTTGTCAGCAAAATTAGATCTGATATTACGGGTTGCAGGTTTGTTCGTTTTAAATTTGGTTACTGTGCTGAGTAGCAACTTTTCACATTTAATTTTAGATGTATTTCAGTCCAAACTTTTATGCTCACATTTGTCAGTGGAAGACTTGTTTCTTATTTTTCACAATAATTTCTTCTTCAAAATTAATATTTTTCAATCAGCATATATTTAAATGCGGCCTGGTTAGCTGAGTGGTTGAGCGTACCGTTTACTGTTCCGGTTGTACGGGGTTCAGAAGTGCGATATTTTTGTGGTACACACACACAAAAAAAGTCCCAGGGATTCACAAAGCCTCTACAAATGGATACCAGAGAAACCTGAGAAGGTAAAGTGGGCAGGTGTGATACTGACCACGTCCCGCTTTCATGTGTTGAAGGTCATAAAAAATACGAGCCTAACACCGTATTCCCTAGTCCTCCTTAATGGAATGGAAATGGCAATTTTGCCTTTACCTTTTATATTTTTAACACTTAATTCTCTCAATATTGTTCTTTTCAAACAGAGTGTTGGGTTGAGTAGTAACTTTTCACAGTCCGTTTTAGAATTATTTTACACTTTCTCACTCAGGCCAATCTTTTATACATTTGTCAGTCGTTGGTAGACTTAATTTCACAATAATTTCTTGCTCAAAACGAATATTTCTCAATCGGCTACAATTTTAACACTGAATTCTCAGAAGCAGTTTCCGTCTTCTCAGATTTTTGAGCCACTGTGTAGTTTTCATTAAAGCAGCTTTGCGGAACTTTGAATCCCTAACAGCTCTCATGTAGGCCTCTCGGTTGTAACCAAGATGCATCCATTCCAGTTTATCAACGATATCTTGCAGCCATCTTCGCCTTTGTCTTCCTCTCTTTTTCTTTCCCATTATGTACCTTTCCATGACGGTCTCTTCTAAAGTATCATGACGTTTAATGTGTCCAAAATATATACATGGGTAAGGTATATCAATACATTTCCTATTCGAATATGACTGTTTTTATGACATCCCAATTCCACAGAAGAGATTTGTTAAAGTGAGGACTAAAAGTGTATAAAGACAACTACATCTAGATCTGATGCGCTCTATCCAGTGCACTTTTCTGACTCAGCGCCCCAAATAACCCCAGGAACAGGCCTAAAAACTGAGACACCAAGAAAAAAACGGGGATTATGATTCACGTGCCTGTGTCCAATTTCTTTGGTAACTTCTCCTAGAATTTTGTCTGGACACGGGTTGTCTGTTCAACATTTTTGCATTTCCAACTTAGAGGATTTTCAACGTCCGCGACAATGCACAGGGATGTTAGTTCCTACTGCCTAGTGACCAAGTGAATTTATTGAAGGGGGACTCAAAGTAAAAACAATCCCTTTACTTGTGGTGGGGTTCGAACCCAGGAACGCTAACATCTAAATAGCATGTCTAACCCTGAAACACACAACGGAGACATGATTAATGTTTGTAGACGTTCACAAATGTTTGGCCCTGGTTAGTACCCAGATGAACGGTTCTGCTTTTGTTGCCATTGATTGTTGAAATGTGCTGAAATGTTGTTAAATATATCCCCAAACTGGGGTGACATTAATGAGTGCCAGTTGTGGATATTGGCAAGACAAATTAAACAAATGAGTGGTCTCAGAGGTCTTCGACTAGAAAATCAAAGATTAATTTACTTAGGTATTTTCTACTCTGTGTGTGTGTGAGAGAGTGAGTGACAGAGAGAGAAAGAGAGAGAGAGAGAGAGAGAGAGATAATGGATTATATTCGTAGATGAGAAAGTTACCAATAAACGAACTAATCATCTAGATCATGAAATACCCATCGACGTGACTTGCTTCGATCGACGTATAGCACGTTGGTCTCTAAATGTGAATGTATCCTCACCATGCCGTATATTCTGGCACTCCCGTTTGTCCTCCTTCCGTTCTGTGACGGATTGGACCACGAGGCGTGCAGGACAAGGATCTCAGTGTAAATCTGTGCTACAACTTAACTGTTTTAACTTTGTAAAGCCGCCCATTTACAGCAGGGTAAGTGACAAAATCTTTTTTTTTGGTTGCATTTCTTCATTTTCCATTCTTTCTTCTCAGTTTTTAGCTCTTTCTTCTGTTTTGTACTAAACCACACTAACTATTCTATTATAAAAACAATATATAACTTTTCCTTGTCAAATTGATGTATAACAAATCTTATTGCACAATAGGATTTAACTTTGCGATTTATTTAAATGTGACAACCATCACTTTATGAAATTTACCCCTAGTTCATGTGATATAAAACTCCCCAGTATAGAGAGAGCTGGTGATATCGCTATCACAGAGAAATTATGTTTACTCTTATTTTTGTAGGACTAATGTGATTAGTACTTTCTAGTGATGGGGATAATAATGTTCCGAGTCGAAATTAATGATACTAGTCTGTCACCATAGCGGCAACACCAATTATCCTTGCTTGCAAAGTTTCAATATCTAAACTTTTGTCCTTAGTACAGCCCCATTATAAAAGTCAAGAAGGGTAATGTCCAGCGAGTGAGAAGTCATGGTGTTGGACTATAACTGCCCTTTCATCGTTCTAGAAAGGCTCTCTTTAAGACGTGATAAAACACACTGCGCTTTCTCCTTCATAGACACCATTGTGATACTGGTGATGCAGGGTTACCTTTCTGTCTACGTAAAGCCATAACGCTCATGTTTCTATCTAGCAAAGTTTATAAGATTTGATTTTTCTTATTCAGGCAGGACTGCATAGTTTCTTAACATCAGGACACTCACACAATTTAAAGATAACTTTAAGATCTCTTTCGTGTTTAGATTTTAATGAGAGCACAAACAATAGCATGAAAGTCTACTGTAAGAGACTCGTTCGTCTCTAAAAAAAAAAAATTTCTGCTAACTAAAACATCGATAGGATGCGCATGAAATAAGATGAAAAGACAAAAAAAAAAGAGAATGCTGCGTGTCGGCTGAGTTCTTCTTTGTAGTTCTTCTAATCATAAGCTCTGGCTGAGTAACTTGTCTCCCCTGGTACTGGGAACCTGTTATAGAAAATAACAGTGAGATGTGAGATGACTTTGTTTAATGTTGATTAAAGAATACAAAACATTGATCTCTGAACTTTTGAATACGTGTTATCGAAAAAAAGTGGACATTGATGATAAAACTGATGATATAGGAAAACGATTACCTATATTTTAACATTACTTTTGTTCCTACAGTTAGAGAGATACAAAAATAGATAACTGGTGGTACTTGTGTACTAGAAAAAAAATCCTCTAATTATGTAAAGATTCTGAATAAAATATAAATATTATATGTTCTTTACTTACAACAAGTTAAATTATCAGGGTTGATACTACTTAACATTGTTTTCAAAATACAAGAGAATGAGAAGCTACTTTCCGTGATACATGATCGCTGTTGCTTAGTTTATAGTAAGTGAGAGGTAACAACTGGGTTTTGTTTTGTTGTTACTTTCCAGTCAATTACATGTTCCCCACGGAAATTTGACTGAATAACAGGTCTCCTGTAGGCCTGTATGTTACCTTCCATAACTGTAAAAATAATATGATAAAGGTAGCCCTGTTATGCCGTAGAGACATCAAGGAGAATATGGTATTAGTGTTTACATTTTCCTTAATCAGGCTACGCACGACAGGGTGATGTTGTGAGCATCGTGTCTGCCCACATTTATTTCAACAATTCTATAAGGAGTCAGGTACTCATTTCTACACCCGATTTACTTTGGTATCTCCGTCTGGGTTTGGACATCAAACGTTGGGACAGTTTTATTAATTAACGAATACACAATTGTAAGGTTTCCCTTTATATGTGAATCACACAAAAATATTTAGGACAAAGATATAAGAAAGGAAGAGAAAATGTAAATTTACACCACTGATATAAAACATATAAAGGTAGAAAGAAAATAACAGAAAACAGGAGCACTTAGTTGTGTCTTGCAAGAAGCTGTGTCTGAGAGTGCGTGTGGTGAAGTATTGTGAATGTTTAATTTCAGACTTGTGAGGTGTGATGAGAAATCTTACAGGTTGGTGATAAAGAAGGGGTGGGGAAAGGGAAATAGAAAGATACAATGACGGTGAAGACGAGAAAAGTGTGGGTTAAAGAGATGAATGTGGTTCGATTAGAGGGTTGTAATATTTAGCAATGAAGGTTCTGGAACATCAGCGTCAGATGAGGAAAGAGAAAATGAGAGATTAGTAGGGAGGGGCATGAATGTGGAACTTTATCATAGTTTACTGTAGTGGCGTGTGTGTGAGTGTCTTTTGGTTTTATTTACTTATATTCAAGTCCTATTCGTGTGTCACAAATTTTAAACAATGTTTTTGACAGAAACGTAAGAAATCACATCTTGTCAAGGGAGACAAACACGATATTAATTTTTATACTGACTGAAAGGAGGAGAAGGCGATAGAGTGGCCACATAATGAGAATGACAGACAAGGTCTTACCACGAATGTCTTTGAAGTGGACTCCACTGAGTGAAAAAAGAAAAGTTGGCCTAATTGATACAGATGTTATTGATTGGAACTTATGATGATTTGACTTGATTATGAAAGCACTTGAATGATACTAATGTAATTTTGTTTCTGTTTTCTTCTCTAGCTCCACGTGTACTAATATACTTCGGTAGAAAATGCCATATTTATAAGCACCAATCTTTACTACTTCATGGTTATATTTCTGACTTGTGGGCCGTATCCTATATAACTTCTTTAACTGTTGCTCAGAAAAATTATTTAGTCATCCCTCTAATGCTATTCACATACAACTGACAACCAGGGATTTACTCGACATTAAGACTGAATCAAATCAAGTAAGTGCAACCAATGCTGTTCACATAAACGTTTAATGACGAGCACATGATGATGATGTCCGATGAATCTTGTTGGTAAAATTACATAGTGTAGAAACCCGAACTGATGATCAAAACAAGCACAAGAAATCCAGACAACTTGCATCTCAAAATATGACAACCGGCACCGGATATTAATGAATTGATTCTAATTCTAAACTTAAAACCTTTCTTCACAAACATTCTAACCTACTCTAAAGAACACTGGCTCTGCAGCTACATTACTATAACATAAAGCAGGTCATAACACCACGCGACCTAGCTCTCACCTGATTAAAAATGTAATCACCTGCCCAACATTCTCACCATTCACAACTTCGTAGAAAAATTGAGTTTATAATCCGAGCAGAACTT